>VZTD01003629.1:39964-51964 GCA_013397725.1 Rhagologus leucostigma | reverse complement strand
TTTTTTGTTTCATTACTTACTCATTTTTATTGGTCACTTATATCTTGAGAAAAGTGATATGGATCCACATTTCATGGAAAGTAGGCCAAAATGAAAAGACTGATGAAAAAAACACCCAACAAACCTATAGAACCATTAAGGTTGGAAAAGTCTTCTAACAATATTGAATCCAGCCATTAGCCTACCGGGGAGGTTTAGATTGGATATTAGGAAAAATTTTCTTCACTGAAAGGGTGGTCAAACATAGGAACATTCTGCCCAGGGAAGTGGTGGAATCACTTTCCCTGGGAATGTTCAAAAAACGTGTAGATGTGGTGCTTAGAGACATGCTTTAGTGGTGGCCTTGGCAGTGTAGGCTACAGGTTGGGCTCAAGGATCTTAGAGGTCTTTTCCATTGGAAAAGAAAAATGAAAAAAATACCCAATATCTTCATAGAAAATTTAATCTGTTTTGAGGGCAAAATATCTGTAGAAAAAATGGAGCAGTACCTTTGAAGAAATCAAATTCTGTAGCATGAATTCAGTTTTCTAAAGATGATACACTGCTGCAAAGGCTGTTTTGAAAAAATCATGGCACTGGCTATAAAGATCCCTTTCTGTTGGCAGTTCATAAACTGGGCATAGAAGAGGCACAGCATAGGTTACTAGAGATTCAGGATGTAAACGGTATTTGGAAGATGAAAAGCATGAGCTGCTTTGTCAAATGGCAGCAGACTAAATGTGTATACCAATAGAAAAGGAAGCTCTCTGCAATGACTGTATCAAAATTAATATTCACTGAAAGAGACAGGAGTTGTGGGCTAAAATACATCTAATTGTGTATGCAAAGACTGTATCAAATTCTATTTGCACAGGCAGGCAGATTGAGAATGCTGTCATCCTTAATTCTGAAATCCTTAACTTTCGAACTTTGACATTCTTTTAACATAATTTTTCAATATAGTGTGTAATGTATCATGCATATATGCAGAAAAGGCAGCTCTGGCAGTAACATGTTCTCATTTTATCTGTTGCTAGCTATTTCTTTTCTCAGAAAACTAATCAAACCCAAAAGCATTTCATAATTCCCATCAGAAGGGAATTGACTTTCTTCTATCAGTCTTAATTCTTTCTTTTTGTTACTATTAAAACAGTTATCTGTGCCAGCTAATTTGACTTTGACTTGCATTTATATACTACATTCTTATATTTGATTGTCTGAAAGGAAAGGGAAATCAAGCACATAAAAAGATTCAATCAATCTCTGTCTATTTTACTCTCACAGGTATGGTAAAAGGGGATGCCTTCAAAAGATCTTTTTCTCTTACAAAGATGATCTGTAGTATCACGACCAAACTGCATTAAAATAATAAAAAAATCCCCTGGCCACTAGGAACAACAGTCAGAATTGGCATTCAGTTTGTATTCCACTAGAACATGCCATCTTATTTCAGCAAGCAGATGGTGTAGCATTTAGTTCTCAGCTGTTGGGAACGTTGATGGACTCATCACCTTTGGCACAATATGTGTTGTACTTTTTCAATAATAACACTTTTCAGTAATTGACAGAAATTGCACAATTCAACTGTGCACCCAATGCTCAGCACAGGGCGATGCATTACATGAAGTTAGTGTTTTATTAACTTCAGCTAGTAACTTCAGTTTTCTGATAGTCTGAGAGATTTCATGTCAAAAAGCATTACTCATTTCAGGTATTTGATTTACCTCAACTTTGTCTAAGAATAAATGTCTGAGATAACTTGGTTGTTTTGGGTTTCTTTTTAATATAAAATGTCATTTATGAAATTTGAGGTTTGGCTTTTGCATGTTTAATTACCCCCATGATCAAGTTGAAGTTAATTAAATTGTTAATAAGGTTAATTGTTAAGTATTTGTTGATTAGAAAGTTTTTACCCTGTTCCCTTGTTAACCCTGTTTTTATAAATCCCATCAATCCTAAAAATCCTCCCTTAAAATGTTAGAATTGTTGAATTTAAGTTTACCATGTTAATTTAATATCAGAAACTTTATGGTAATATGTTGCCTGTCAGTATTTTCCTTTTGAGTAGGGGCACCTTTTACCTTTTCCCAGAGATAAATTAAGTGGGCAGTGAATGCTAATTCTTATATAAGTTGGAGTTCTGCACTAGTAGAACATAATTTGTTTGTAATGCAGTTTATCCTTCCCTTCCCCGTTGATCAGAGTGTTGACTGTTAAACCAGTATGATTTTATGAAGTTTTAATGATGATTGAACATTGATTTAATGTTTTAAAATTATGTTGGACTTTGACTTAAGTTGAAGGTTTTACAGGAGAGCAGACCCCTTCAAGTGAGCAAGGAACTATTTTTAGCCCCTAACAGTTACCCTGCAACTGGACTCCACCGCAACCTGGAATTTTACTGAGGGCTTTTCCCGCCTTTTGGCCCAGTGACATCACCAGAGAACGGAACCCCTAGACAACAGCGAGCCATTGGTGGATGGAGATTACCTCACCTGGAAGTGCCACCAATCACCAGGGACCATGGGGGCCGGATGGTGGGCGGTTAGGGGAGGGACCAAGGGGGTATAAAACCCCTAAGCAGGCGCTGGAACAAGGTTTTTCCTTCGGAATAGCTGTTGGGGAAACCTGGTGCTGTGGAGCTTGGGCCTGCCCCTCTATTCCAGAGGTTTCAGTAATTCTTTTTGGCTTCGGGTTAGCTGGAGCCACCCCAGCACTGCAGGTTTCTGCCTTGGGTGCCGTTCCGGTTTGGATCAAAGGAGTCTCTGATGTCTGCAGACCCGGATTTTATTTTCTCACCTCATTTGTTTCCCTAAGTATTTTCCCCTCAATAAACTACTTTTATTTTTAATTAAAACAAGAGTTGCCTCCCGTTTTTGACATAAAATACGTAGATTGTCCAGGTACCTTGACTAATTTACCTTGTTTAAGGGAATCCTGAATATTTATATAAATATCAGTAAGAAAATATTGCAGCTGCCGAAAAAGTGCTTTTCTGTATCTTTTATGTGGCCTTAGAACTTAAAAGTGAGTTACAAAAGAACTGTTTTGGTTTTAATAAGACAACTGTTGAGACACTTGAGTTCCATTTTTCCTTTCTCTGCTAGGTATTTCCTTGACATCTCAGACTTGTACTTTTTATTAAAAAAACCAAACTATTGTGGCAGTCAAAGTATAGGATTAACTCGCTTCCACTCAGAAAGCCTTCCCAATAAAATAGATTCCACTTTAGCCAAAATACATAATGCCTGAAAAACACAAATCAGTATAAAAGAGGTTTCAATCACTTGTTCAGAAAGAGTCATAGCTAAAATCTGTTTTAAAAATGATTTGCTGATTTTACATACAAGATTTTTGGCCAAGTAAAACCATTGCTTTAAACAGTGAAACATAAATATAAAATTGCACTAAACAAAAAAAGAGTGAAGTAAGACTATGTTACTGCCTTATAATGCCTTATAATCCAAGAGTTCAAAAAGAGATAGTGCAGCACACCAAAAATATCCAAATATTTCTAAATGAAGGGTCACTTTTGAAAGGAGTAACTATCAATTTATAGGAAGTGGAACTCTGAAAGTTCTTATTCAACGATTTCAATATGTGTTGTTCATATTTTCTCATCACATAGCAATTTATATAGGTAATTTTTAAGCTATGTTCCCATAACAGTACTATAAATATGTTTTCATTATACAGCAGATTAAATTGTCTCTACAGAACAGAATAGGCTGAATATTAACCCTTCAATATGTAACTTCTAGACCTGTATTAAGATAAGCTCTGAAGCACTTAAATTACTCATATTTCATAAACTGGGAAATTTATTGTGCAGAAATGACTGTGTTGTTTGGAAAAAAAAAACCCCAGCAAAACAAAATAACCCTGAACAGCTACACGACTTTTTCAGGAGATGATTAACCTATTAATTAACACAGTGAAATTACCCAGAGATAAACATAATTTTTCTCAGACACCAGAATGACTTTTTTTTTTTGAGAAAGATTATTAGCAGGTTAAAGCTAAATAGACTATAAAAGAGAAGATCTGTGAGCAGAAGCAGATGAGAAAAGATGCTGAGAAAGAAAGGCAGAAAGAGGAGAAAGAAGATTTTCAGTGACAAGAAGACAAAACTTTACACCAAATTTAAAAATGAAAAAAAAATATTCTCTCTGTCTGGGTGGACTACTAGATAGGCCTCCAAGCATGTTTGTAAATCAAGATTTCTTGTTGAACTCACTATGCAGTTTAAACTCATATTGATTTCAAGAAAAGTGTATACAGCAGAAACTGGATTACAGCTTTAGGATTAGTCAACCAATAATTCAGAAATACAAATTACTAAATAAAATTTAATATGATTATAGTATGGGTTATGATTTTAGCATTGTAATGTAAAATAAATTTCCATGGTAAATTTCTAATTACCTAAACAATTTCTTAGCAATATCACTAAAAAAATCCCAAACCATCTGCACCTTGTCTTTTTAAGGATTTCATTGCAAGTCTTCAGAGAATGCACTGGACTCTGAGATAGCAAACCAATGTATTCAGGTTTTAAGAGTGACCAATAAAAAGGTATTATGAGGTCAGATAAAAGCACTGATAAAAATTCAGTGACAGTCTTTCATTGCTTTGTTTATCTTATCAAGATTAATGTATCAATCTCTATAGGAAGCAGAAGGAAACTAATAAATTTTTAGAGTTTTTCCCTCATGCTTTTCCAGTCCCAAATGCTTTGTGTTGGTTTTGGAGGGTTTTTTTGGGTTTGGGTTTTTTTGTTTTGGTTTGGGTTTTTTGTTGTTTTTTTTGTTTTGTTTTTTTTTTTTTTCCTAAGGGTTCTCCAGTGGGATTCAGCAAGCAGCTCAATTTCAGAATGCTCTTACCTTAGAGATTCTGAAAACTGTAGAAGTCAGTAGGACTAAAGATGCATCAAAATAAATGCTATTAATGCTCCATTTTTCACAGCATTAAACATTTTCAAATATGGAGTTCATTTTGTGTGACAATATAAAGAAATTAAGAAGATGCTTTGGTTGGTAGTGTAATATGCAGAAGTTCGTCATAGCCACTTTATATGGCCATCCTGTCAATATATATTTAATCTATTCTGTTATAAATAACTGTATGTCTGAAAACATGGCCTCATGAAGTTTTCTTGAATACTTTGTTAATTGTGTATATTGTTTATATTAAAGTGCTTCTCTTCAGTATTTGTTGAATGGACAAACAGTCCAAAGAATTAATTCATGTACAGATTCCACTTAGACACCACTACAGTTTGCATTCCAGCTGGTGTAGCTGAAACATAGCACTTTTCCTCTCTCACTATTTGTTTTTACCTTTTTTTTGCCTGAATTAATACTCCAGTTTCCCTTCAAGAACTTCTTTCCTAAGAATAATGTCTCATGTATCTTAATGTTATTTTCTTTTCACGATGAAGCATATAACATGAAAAACAATGGGATGTTACACAGTTGTATCAAAATCGTTAAATTCTTTAAATTTTTCAAAGCACCATCTTATTGAGGTATTTGCGACATATTATTTCTTTGTATTAGAGTTGGTATAGCTGGAAAGATTAGAATCCAAGTATGATTGAATTAGTTCTATGTACATTTGTACTGATTCATAGCTGTGTATTTTATAACTTGGCAAAGAAAAATCAGATTAAAAAATTAATTAACATTATATTACATTATATTTTGTAATACTTATCATGTATTTCTGCTCCTGCATATTATTAAGCACTTTTCCTATGGTCGCATTATAGAAAATATGTCTCAAGATATTTATATATTTCCTTTGTCACCAAACTTTTATCACATATATGTCTCTAAACTAAAATAAAACATAATTCCTAGAGGACTTCAGGTTCCTGTGAGGAGAGAGGAGGGCTAAACCACGGTCACAGCCCTGCACTTCAGGAGAGAAGCGATCTCCTTGGGAGAATCCCAGGAATACAACCACGGAGAGAATAGGATCCCAGAGAGCTAGATGATACCTCCTTCCATCTCAAAACCAGGCTACCTCAAAGAGCATGAAGTCAAGGCAAGGTGGCAAGAGGCCCCAGTGTATGTACAATGAGTTCCTGACTAAACTCATACATCAAAAGGAAGTATACTGGAAGTAGGGTCAGGTGACCGGGGGCAGGGGCAATAAATGAACACTTTCTGAGGGCAGTAATAGAGTTAAGAAACCAAAGCTCATCTGGACCTGAAACTATCAAGAGGTATTAAGGGAACAAGAAAGGGACACAAGGAGGCATATTATCTGCCAAAAAAAATCAGGAAAACATAGGCCTCATGCTGAATGCTATCAGACATTTTCAAATTAAGCCTGAAGCAATCAGTCACTGTTTCAGGTAACAAATGTAATGTGACTCCATCATAAATTGGCAGGCTTATTTCTTCGAATGTGTAATAATTAGTATTGCTTTTAATGATTACTTTCTAATATGTTATCCAACACTTTCTAGTATACTTTTTCTTTGGTGCAGGAGGCCCCCTTCACAGTGGATTCTCATGTATAAAATACTTCTTAGCAGGTCTCACAAAGGTAGCTATATTATTTGACCTTAAACTATTTTCCATATTTTCATATGAAATATGAATAAAAATAATTTTTAAAATTTTATTTTCACTGGAAAGCAAGAAATACATTATTACGTATACTGACAGTATTGTATTCTTATGTTTTACTCAGTATGGATACTGAGAATGTCTCAGTGAGTTTAGTGCTAGTATCTTGATGTGATACAATATAGGAAATCAACAGGTACGTAAGATTTTGCAGATGAGAATTGTGTTCACCAAAGGATGATTAAAGAACTTTATGTTTTCTGAAAGATTCTTTCTTATAGACTTTTTTCTAGCTAATCTTTTTTTTTTTGTTGGCCTTCCATAAAAACAGTGCTTGAGCCTTCACAGACCAGGATGAGGTTACCTTTTAATTTTTATTTTTTGTAAGGCTGTCATTCCACGTGTCAAATAATATATCACCATTGTGCAGACAGAAACTCTCTTATTATTAATAAAAGGAGCTCATCAAGAACTTACAAAAGTAATTAATGAACATATAACTATTCAGTATGATCCCTAAGTCCCCTTTAAAGTCACAGCTTTCACAATAAAGTGTCAACGATTACTTTTTAAAAAGGTACTAACAAGTGTTCTGAATAACTCTGAACCAAACCAAAGTTCTGAGTGATCCTATCTACAGTAAAGACAACCATATGTCATGGGAGACCTGTGAGACTGGTTGTTCTCTACTGTCACTGGTGATACAATTATATACAGATACATAATCTAGATGTAGCCTAAGCCTGGTATGCTGCTGCATGAATAAAGCTGTGTTATCTAATGAGAAAGTGAATGTGTCTGTATATTTTATATTTTTAAATCTAGATTCTTTTGAAAAATTCATATTTAGCACAAAGCAGAATTGGTTTCATTTGGGACCACACTTTTCAAATTTAAAAGCATGATGCTGTCATCTTTGCATCTGTAGGCATATGTACAAAGGTAATATATACACAATGGCACTTGGAAGAAGAATCTCCAAGTACACCGAAAAATTTCTTTGCAGTAGTGAGTAGGATAAATGCTACAGTTTTGTCATTCAGAGCACTATATACTGAAGAATAGAATAGAATTTTCTTAAATCCAAAATAGCTTGTAAATTTCTCTTCAGAAAAATGTATGTGTGTATATCACAGAAAATGCATTGAAAATATCCAGAAACTATGTATGAGGATGTTAGTATTATTCTTATATATGTATGTGTGTATATATATACACACTTATCCAGTTTGCATTTAGTTCAAGAAAGAATTTGAAAGCAAAGCATCAGAAACAAGCAGACAGTTTATATTCTCAGAAAATATGACTTCTTCAGCTGGAAAGAGATTCCTTTCTCCAGTGTTTCTCACAACATTGTGGGTGCTGTACTCCTGCTACAAAAGTTTCCACTGCCAAGTAAAGTATCCAAAGAAAAGTCACTAATTTTCTAAGATTGCTTATTAAAAAGCAATAGCAATGAACAAAATATTCCCCACTAGGTGAAAATCAATAACTTATTACAAATTACCTAATACTTCATATAATGTATGAAAAATATAGCAATATATATTCAATGGTGCATATGATAACTTCATTTAAAACAGGAGCTGCGTAAGGTCATTTTAGCATTGCAGCTGTCATTAAGAAAGAACGATAGACGTGTAAACATGCATTTTTGTGATAAATGCAGGCTAAGATATTCTACCCATTCTTACAACAACTTTCCAATCAGTAACAAAACTCTCATTGATCTTACCTGTAACTTGATCAAGAACTCTGTAAAAAAACAGCCGTCTAACAGCAATGTTACTTTTCTTACCTCCATTTGATTTCAGTAATGTGCTGGCACACAACCAAGCACCTGCAGAACATATATATATATACACACACATATAGAGGTCATTTGCGCTGACTAGATGAAATAGTAGAATTTTATTAAGATTATCAGATAAAATATTATTCATGATAAGTGAAGCTGTGCTAAAAATCAGTCAAGATGAGGGCTCCGTTTTGTAAAGTTCTGTGTAAATACAAAACAGGTGATTCTTTTTTTGCATGAAAAGCTTAAACATAAAAAACCCATTGTGCACAATTATAACCATGCTGAAAGAGACTGTTTACAATCTTTAAATAGGCAAAACATACGCACGTGACCATTTCCTCATCTATGGTGCGTTGAGCTTGCCTAGCTGCCAGGCACCCACACAGCTGCTCTCTCACTCCCCCCCCCTCAAACAAGAGAAGCTCAGGTAAAGACAGTGAGATCATTACCTATTACCATCACAGGTAGAACAGGACTATCTTGATGAAAATTTATTTAATTGACTAGTAAGAAATAAAAAGGAAGGAAAAATTAAAATTATGCCTTCCCCTCACACTCAGACTTTATTCCATTCCTTCATTCCCAACCCTTCTATCTCTCCCCCCACCTCAAGCTACACTGAGAGGGATGAGGAATGAGGGTGGTTACAGTCAGTTAAAAATAGCTCTTCTCTGCCATTCATTCCTTCTCACACTTCCCCTGCAGTGGGATGGGCGTTTCACTGACCACAGCTCCTTCAGGAAATACCTAGCTGCTTTTCACTGATATCCTCCAGAGACTGCAGTGTGGATATCTGCTCTGGCATGGTTCTCTCCAAGGGCTGCAGAGATACACCAGCTTCACCAATGTGTCCCCACCAGCTGCAGTGAAACTTCTGCTCCTGCATCTGTACCACCTCCTCCCACTCCTTCTCTGACACTGGTATCTACAGGGTGGTTTTCATCACTCCTCTCCACCTCTACAGCATCTTTTGCCACTTTTTACCCATGTTTTCCCAGAGGTGCCCATAAACGGCTGAGAGGCTCAGCTGTGCCCTGTGGTGGGTCCATTGGAGCTGGCTGAAATCAGTTGTGTCCAGCATGGGGTAGCCCTGATCTCTTAACACAGGGGCCACCCTGCAGCCCTCCCCACTGTCAGCACCTCAACACCTACATACCACCTCTGCAGAGAAGCAAGAATTTGACTGAACCTTAGCTTCTGCTTCCCTTGTACATTAAGCAATGCCTCTGAATCCATGCACAAGTGCTAGGCTCTACAAACAGTACAAATTAACAGAAAAACTTTGCATCTCACTGGAAATAGTGGAAGAAGAAATAAAATAATACACGTGCATGAGATGCAAAGGTACGCAGAAGCTCTTCTATCCCTGAGAAATTTATAGCTCAAGTTTATATTTTACCAAAAATAATGCACTTAGAAATCAAACTGTACATGGAATAGAAACAACGTCCAAGTATCCATACAGACACGGAGAGCATTACTTGAACATGAGTCTGATAAGCCCAGAAAATAGTGGGTTCCAATCATGAGTGATTTATTTTTATTAGAGGAGCATATTGTATATGGACAAGTTGCAGAACAGGAACAGAAACACAAAATTTTTGTTGTGCATCTTGGCACTTTGAAAATAAAAATAGGAATATAATATGATCTGGACTGGTATTAGTCTGTTATTAAAATACAAAATTACTTGAAACATACTGTGCTAAAGGTAATATATTTAGCCGTCAAAAGAAACATTCAGTAAGTGTTCTTAATAAAATTTTTCACATATTTCAAAACTGGATCTATTCAATTTGTAAAAGAGTGTGTTCTTAATGGTGTCTAATTTGGTATGGTAAATCTATCTCATATTTCTTTTGTCAAATAACGAAGGACATGTTTTCTGCCTTTTATCAGTTCATCTCAAAATGGAGATGGGTGAGTGAATTCTTTAAAAAACCCACGTTCTCATTTCTAAATACTAAATAGCATATATGTTATTTAAACATGTGTCTGTATATATATGTATATTTTTATTTCTCTGCTAAAGACAAAAGTAATCCTCACATAAATTTTCATAATAAATACTCTAGAATTTTTAGAATTTAAGCCAAACACAAAGGAACCTTTAAGTACTGTTACTGATGTCACTCAAAGAACCCCTACCTCAGCCCTTCACCCACAGAGGTACAGTTTCTGTGTCGGTGATTGAATCTCAGACTGAATCTGAATCTGGATCTGGTTCCTGGATCTGAATTGTTTATTCAAAGGAACAAGCTGGTTTTATACATTTCTTTAAGGCACAGTATTTCCTTACATGGTAATTCTCACTATGTGGCCTATCCCCTGTTGCCACATCAGCAATGCACCTTCTAAATGTCCTTCTATGGGGTGATCATGCACTGTTCACCTGCCTGTCAGCTTCCAGCAGGCTCCTCTCTGTAGGGGCCTGCCCTGTGACACCTCCTCCCTCCAGGGTCCGTGCTGCCATGTGCTCCTTTGTGCTGCCATGTGCTTATCTTTCCCCATATTTCTGCTTCTGAAATCCATTTTAGTTATTTTAACATGGTTTTTAATCTGTTTTGTATGAAAGCTATCCTAACTAGTATGCTCTCAGTTAACTTCTCTAAGTCCAAACAGCAATCCAATATTTCAAAACTGAGAAGTAAGGTACTGTCAACCGACTTTGTGTCCTTCTTTACATGCATATAGATTTTTTATAATTATCCACTTTTTAAAGTATAATTTATAGGAAACATTAAGTATATGCATATATATCATTCAAGTAGACTGATATCAAAAATATACTTGATAAAAAAATTGTTTAGACCTTCTAACAATACCAAGGAAATACATAAGACTTATTAGTATGCAATATTCAAATAGAATGATGTCCTGACAAAGCTGAGAATTCTACTGGACTGCCTCATGGCAGGATTATTTGCCAAATAATGGAATTTGTCCAGTGTCTTTAAATAGCTTTAGGCAGGTTTTTGATGTTGTCATGGTTTGACGCTGGTTTAAATGCCAAACACACGAAATCCAATTATATGCATAAGGGGAATATGGATTTATTGAGGAAAATGTAAAGAAACTTCGGGGCAAAACAAGGTCCACACTTAAAACAGTTGCAATATAAAGGAAGGTTTTTTACTAACAGAATGAAAAAAAGAAATTCTAAGAAATTAAAACAAACCTCTGAACACCCTTCTTTCCCAATGCCTCCTCCTTTACAACAAACCTTTCACAAGTGAAAACAAAACAAAACCATGGTATTTTGGTCAGAGTTGCACTTTTTCTAAAAGTCTTTTTATGCATAAGGAAAAAAGGTTCTTCTACTGTGCCACAGAATTTTCACAAAGCAACAGTCCCACCCGGAGAAAAATCTGTTGAAGTGAAAAAGGTATCCCTCCCATGAATCTTTGGTAGTCTTCCCACACTGCCAAGCCATGGGCCACAGGAGAAAATGGGGTTTTACTCTTTTAAGGATGAGTTATCTTAGCCTGAAAGCAAAGGTGCTTTGCTTCGAATCTCTAACAGCTTCTCACAACTTCTATATGGCCTGGCGTGGGCCTTTCTGTTGTGGCCCTGCCACCTGAATAACTGGCCTCCGGTCGCTTTCTGGGGACGACAACCCCTGGGCGCTCCGGGATTCCTTCG
>VZTD01003629.1:0-39415 GCA_013397725.1 Rhagologus leucostigma | reverse complement strand
TGACTTTATTTTTCTCTTCCTTCCTCGCTGACTTGAAAGAAAAGGTGTCTTTGTCGGCTGCGGTGTGTGGTGTTTCTTTGGTTTTGGTGAGAGCTGTGCTGGATGCAGGGATGCCCCACTGGCCCCGCCAGCTCCGTGTGAGGCCCCGGTGGCTTCAGATCATCTCGGCCACGCGGCCTCGGTTACACACTGCCTGCAGAGCGGGAACAGCTCTCCCCTGGGAGGGGAGGGCCGACCTCACGCCGCCGCCGTGCCGAGGGGTCGAGGGGGGCCCGGCCCAGACCTGGGCCAGGGCCCGGGGCCTTTTGCCTTCGGCCACCCCTCAGCCCTTGAGGCAAGAAACAAAGAGAAATCTCCTGCGCTTGTACGGGCTTTTGTATGCAAAATTGCAAAAGCGCGATTGGCCCAAAAGCCTGTCAATCAACTCAGGTTCAACCTATTACAGATGTGTCTTGGAAAGAACATTTTTTGATTTTCAAGTGCTTGTCCTGCTTGTTTAAATTATATACTTGGTGCAGAAACTTAATTAGATTTTTTTCCAGATAGCATAAATTTGGGCTTATCTCTTTTTCCTTGCAGAATTGTAATAAAATCAAATACTACTACTAATAAATAATTATAATCTCATAAAATTGCTGCACATAAGTTTTCTTGCATTGGCTATTTTCGTAACCTTAATAATATTTCACTGGTAACAATCACATTAGAATATTATATTGTATAGGTAAGCTAATTAGAGTTAGGAAATACAGATATCAAAGTCACCTAGCCAGTTCTACATTGAAAAATACTCTTTCTTTTCCTTCCACAGAAATCTCTGATTCTTTAATTTCATGTACTGCAAAAGTTTATCAAATGATGAAGGTGATCAATATTTTAGTATTTATGACCACTCTTTACCCTCTCTTAACTGCACATTGTTGAAATCTTGTTTTAAACTTTTAATTAATTTGATTTTCTTACAGTCTTCTATTCCAAAAATATTAATAGTCAGTGATAAGCCAGCAGAGAAATGTTAACACAAGCATTAAAATGGGAGAGAATAAAATGGTTGATTTACAAAATTCTGTTTGCATCTTCTTAAAAAACATTTTTTCTATATAGATTATTCTATGCTGTGCATTTCATGAAAGTCTGTATGTTATAATTTTGCCTACAATACTTCAAAAATATTATTCAGAATATTATTAAGAAATACCTCAATATCACAGGCTAGATATTCTGTCAACTTCTCTCGCCATTTTACAGGATCAGACAATAATGCAGAGGGGAAGGGTCGTCTGGAGGTTTCTGTTCCACAACCCAGCCTTGTGCACAAAATAGGGTCAGTATTAAATAAGGGCCAGAATCCTTAGCCCTTTTGTAGTTGGGCCTTGAATACCTCTATGGATGGGGACTTCACAAACCTCTCTGGCAAATATTATACATGCTTAATTACCTTCACCATTGTGCTGGTTTCAGCTGGGGTAGAGTTCAGGACTCCATCCAATCTGACCTTGGACACTGCAGGAATGGGGCACCCACAACTTCTCTGAGAAAACTGTTCCAGTGCCTTAGCACCCTCACAGTGAAGAATTTCTCCTTAACATCTTAACTTTTAGTTTAAAATTGTTCGCCCTTGTCCTGTTGCTATCTGCATGTGTGTAGAGTCACTATCCCTCTTCTTTATAAACTTCCTTTTAGTACTGAAAGATTGAAGTGAGGTGCCCCTGGAACAGTCTTTTCTCCAGGCTGAACAACCCCAACTCTCAGCCTGTTTTCATAGGAGAGGTGCTTGAGCCCTCTGATCATCTTTGTGGCCTTCCTCCAGATTGGCTCTAATAGGTCCCACTTCTTTCTTTTATTGGCGAGTCCAGAGCTGGACACAGTATTCCAGGTGTGAGCTCACAAGAGTGGAGCAGAGGGGCAGAATCCCCTCCCTTGCCCTGCTGGACACGCTGCTTTGGAAACAGCCCAGAGCTCAATTGGCTTTCTGGGCTGCAAGTGCACACTGCCAGCTCTTGTCCAGCTTTTCGTCCACCAGAACCCCCAAGTCTTTCTCCCTCGTACTTCGGTCAATTACTTCTTCTCCCATTCTGTCCTCATATCTGGGACTGCCCTAACCCAGATTAGGGTTGTTGAACTTCATGAGGTTCTCATGCCAAAATCAAGTCCCCACTACTCCAGCTGTCTGGAAAAGCTGAAATGATAAGCCAAACAGCTTTGAAACAAGTGAAAGACACTGGCTGGTGAAAGCAGATGCAGGCATTAATGCAGTTCCAGGTGTGTTTGTGGAAAATATTTTAATATTAGGTTATGTGATAAAAGTTCATTATGCCTGTATTGAGAATCCATCTACATCTTCAGTATCGTTTGGAACTGAGGCAGGGATGTGAAGTAGCTTCCACTCTTGCATCCACCTTCCCACATGCTAAGTTCCTTTTTTGTAAGTTGTTGGAACAGAACAAGTCTTTCATGTGTGCAAAGACAAAGAAAGCGCTAAATGAGTAAAAGCAGAAGAAATTATGAAGATGTGTGATCACTTAAATATTTCAGAACAAGGGAAGAAAACAGGTGGGGAAAAAATTGTTTCTTTACAGCTCACCTGGAAGTTACAAGTGAATGTCTTTTGGGGTTTTCTTGGGAGTTTCTTCTGTCTGTTTGGGGTTTTTGGGTTTTTTTGGGGGGGGTTGAAATTTGGTTGGTTGGTTGGGGTTTTTTAAGGTACAAATTATTTATTCCCATTTTTTCTATGATCAATTATTCCTATGATATCCATGAAGTTTTTCTTGCATGCTCACTGGAACTACTCAGTTTACCCAATTCAAACTTGTAAATATATCAAGAGGTAAGACAGAACATTTTCCTAGCATTAAGATGGAGTCTATCTCATTTAACAGAGCTTAGAGGTTGAAAGTGATTGTATTTTCGGATTTTTTTCCCCAGTTTTATGAACCATAATTTAGATCCTAAGGTGCATTACAGTTTTCATACTCACATATTCTTCTGGCTTGACATGTCAAGTGCTGACAGTATGACATTTTGGATATTCATCCATCTTCCTTCAGTGATCTGCAATGTGTGTGGAAATCATAAATCTCTGCTCTGCTCATTTACAAACCTTTTCAGGCAGTGTTGCTCAGCCCAGTCTTATTTAATTATTACTCTGAGTTTTATCACAAACCCCATATCTTGCATCACATATAATGAAACAAAAATGCCATATTTCTTCTGTAAATTTGATGCAATGCATACTGAATAGTAATTATGAGAATTAGAGGTATAATTCAACTAGTAAATATTGCCATAATTATAATTGGATTGTATAATTTGATTAATACAGATATTCCACTCTATCAAATATATTTTGTGTTTGGTTTTACCCAGAAAAAAAACAGACAGGCAGGAGGTAGGAGGGGGTGAAGGATGAAAATTATAGG
Organism: Rhagologus leucostigma; assembly: GCA_013397725.1. Classification (NCBI taxonomy): domain Eukaryota; kingdom Metazoa; phylum Chordata; class Aves; order Passeriformes; genus Rhagologus; species Rhagologus leucostigma. The sequence goes on along the minus strand of VZTD01003629.1, from coordinate 35,996 downwards.
CTTTTCATATGGTCTGAAGTAAAACTGGTGAAATATTATTATGGTTTATCGACATAAAATAAATTAAATTACATTATAATCATAAAATTTACTAAGTAAAAAGGTCAAAATAAAATAGAAAGTTTGCAGTGCTGTCTAATTGAAGTATTTGAACTCATTAGAGCCAAAATTAACTTCTGTGTTTGCGTATTCTTCTTTTATGGTTTCTATCTTAAGATAAATACTTTTGAAATCACAGAAATGTAGACTATGAAAAAAGAAATCACACTCCATTCTAATCATACAAGTAGAGTTTCCCCAAAGTTATGCCAGGGAAAGAGAACCAGCCTAATAATGCCAAGATGGTAGGCTGTGCAAACCTGTGTTCCCATGATGACTCCAGCCATGCTTTAATTCTCATAGATATAGAAGGAGACTTTTGTCAGCATAGTTCCCTGGTTTCTCAGTTTTCAGTAGCTTGTATTTAGTTATGTTTTTCCACTATTTTTAGCCAGAAGAGATTGTTCTTCTTCTTCCTTTCATGAATCCTTATGAAGTAAATAGAGGGTTGGAGAGTGAACTATCTCAAGCATTACAATGATCATCCATGCTGCACTAGCATTAGTTCTCTCCTTGGTTTCTTTGCTAGCTCTAAGGCAACTCTGTTATGAGAGATATTAGCCAAGATAATGCTATAACTCTTGGATCTAGAAATGAGTCCTTGACATGAAGGACGTGAATTTTACTTATTTCTCTCTTATTTAAGGACTGCTACTCCAGGCACTTTGTTTTTTGGGGGGTATTGGTAGTCATTGTTCATTGGTATCAATGCTGTAAGGAATATGATTCTCCAAAACAATAGCAAGATGGTTTCAAGTGCACAGGTTGTTCCAGATAATTCAGTCAGTACACTTTCATGTTGAATTATGCTAGTGATCAATAAAAAACTCAGTTTGTTGGAATGACACTGTGTGGTTTCAACAGTTTTCAGATACAAACATTCATTCTTAAAAACAGACCGTGTGTGTGGGGTGTGTGTGTGTGTGTGTGTGTGCCATTGCTTGCCCAGAAAATCAAATGTTTCATAGAATCATAGAATATCCTGAGCTGAAAGGGACCCACAAAGGTCATCAAAGCCCAACTCCTGGCCTTGCACAGCCCCAAAAATCACACCATGTTCCTAAGAGCATTTTCCAAATGCTTCTTGAACTCTGTCAGGCTTGGTGCTGTGACCACTTCCCCGGGGGGCCTGTTCCAGTGCCCAACCACCCTCTGGGTGAAGAAGTTTTTCCTAATAACCAACCTAAACCTCCCCTTACCATTCAGGCCATTCCCTTGGGTCCTGTAACTGGGCACCAGAGAGGAGATCAGTGTCTGCCCCTCCTCTTCCCCTCATGAGGAAGTTGTAACTGCAATGGGAAGTCTCAGTCTTCCCCTCAGTCTTCTCTTCTCCAGGCTGAACAAAGCAAGTGACTTTGTTTTGACTTTTCATCTAAATGAGAATGCAAACACTAACCTATTCTCTTAAATAAACAGTACTACTTTTAGGCTAAAAACCAGTACAACAAGTTGGTCTCAATCACTGTATTTGGTCTGCTAGAATGAATGTGACCTCTTCTGTTGTTACATTAATAAGGTTCTTTTCTCTAGAGTAATCCTTTGGGATGTATCAGGGTAATGTCTTGTCTTTCAGCATTCTTTCTGTGTCAAAGAGCAATTGTTAGGCAAGGACTTTTTTTTAACCTCTTTTTCTCCGGTGACAATGAACTATTCATTCCTGTTGGTTCATCAAGAAAAGAACTGGAACATAGGAAATGGACCAGCTCTGAGGTCAATATCTGAATTAATATGGAGCATAAGATGTTTCAGGGAAGGAATAATCACATTTTGTATAGACAATGCCAATGCTTTACGATTTGAAAGAAAAAGAAAAAAAGCAAAAATGAAAAAAAGGTGGAACAAATCCAAGACAGGGAATGGAAACAGCATTTCATTGTTGTGCAAATGTGCTGCTTCAGCAGGGACAAATTCTAGCGTGGGGACCTGAGATCAGTCCTATAAGTCTCTCATGCCAAAAGGGCAAAGCAGAGGAGAAGGCCAAAATCAACACAAGCTTGAAAACCTTTCTGACATTAGTTTAAGAAGCTTTGCCAAGGAATCTGTTGCATCATTGGCAATATTGTCAAATGATCTGACTTCAGTCAGAACTGATCTGCATAATAAATAATTGTTTCCTGACAGACTAATGACATCTCCCTAAATTAAAAAGAGAGTTTATTTACAAATTTCACTTATAGATACTTAAGTATTAATTTTAAAATTAAAACGAAATTTTAGCAAAATGTGTAGTAACAGTGGGCATATTCAATACTATTGTGCGTCTGTCCATTTTATCTGTGGATCCCCCTTGTGACAGACTGTAGAAAAATCAAACTGTATTTATAAGATGTAATGATGTTTCAAAGGCAATTGAGTCCCTATAATCTTACGGAAAATTTGTGGCATCTTGGAGGCGTCTCAGATTTGTGCCTTCACTGAGGAAGAAACCAGAGGAAATGCAATTTATTCATATTCTTTCCTGGCTGTGTCAAAAGGACAGCTTCTTTTCCTGGCCAGACAAACATACATAACTCTGGTCAAATTGTATCATCTGTTGTCTTTTCTTTGGTGGAGAGAATTTCTGGCGACAGCAGAGAGCAGACGGGAAGATTAATGTTATTCTTGCTATGAGGAAAGGGTGACAGGTAGCAAACCAGGCAAAACTGAAAGTCATCTGCTTCTCCTTGCTGTGCTGCTAATAAAACAAATTACTTTACTGAAATCTTAGGAGCACTGAAACATTTTAGAAATATTTATAGAATTCATGTCTGTTTGCATTAATCTCATTTTCATGTTAGAACAATATAATTTCAGTTTCTGTGCTCTTTAAAAGTACTAAATTATTCAAAATTCCCTCTTACAATTATCACACACATTATTATATCTCTATTAAGAGGTATTTTGAAATTAAAATTAGACTGTAGTCCTATTTGCCCTTCCTGTAGGCTTGGGCTTCATAAAGAGAGGTAGGAGTACATGGAAGGAGAGAAACTGTCCTGTCTGTTTTACCATTGCCTATCTTGCATGAAACAGGAATTTTCAAACTGATAAAAAAAAAAAAAATTCCCCCCAAAAGAAAATCAAACAAAAAATCTCCATATCCCCTATTGTCTAGTGTGTTGAAATCCGTTACCTAGAAAACTCTGCTGCAGCACACGAAGCTTGAACTCAAAGAAAGAATTTAATAATTCATATCAGATCATTATGCTTACTTTCAGTTCTTTTTCCAGTGAATAAAAGACTTCTGTGTGGGTCTGGACCTCTCATAGCTAGGGAAAGGTCTTTCTAATCCCTACAACCTGGCTGTTTTATGCAGATGGAAAGACCTTTGTTTAGCTTCTAGTCACAAATCACTGTCAAAACTAATACATATATTATTGTGATATGTTACAATTTGAACACCATGAACATTTTATTACTTAAAATCGGTAAAACTGTGGCCCATCACTATTTAAGATTTCTAGATCAAATACGGATTGCACACATTCATATAGTGTTGCTGATTTATATCAGGTAAGTGTCAAAATCACTCCCACTCTAGCTAATTAACCTTTTGTGAATTTCTTGTAAACTATTTTCCTGAAATTGCAATGGTGACAAATGGCTCATGTTCTTTTCACTCTATTTCCTCAAGAAATTGAAATGAACTTTTTTTTGCAGTGAAAATCTCATTTTGCTTCATAGAGCCTTGTTACCCTGCACATATTCTGTTCTCAAGAGAATGTTTTGATACAGAAATATAACATTTCATATGGAAAAAAAAAGCACCACTTTTTCAGACTTAAAAGAAGCCTGAGCTTAGTTGTGGAGGGAATTCTTTTCAGTATTATTGCTTCATAAAATATATTGATTTCAGAGCTCCAATCTGTTCCAAAGAGAATACTTCATGGGATCTTGTTCAGCTCCTGTCCTCCCCAATGCCACTGGCAGAATGTGTTACATTTGTTCTCAGTACTCACTGAGGGAAAGAAAGAAAAAAGAAATACACAGCTATTAACATTTAGTACAGCTGCAGTTCACTCACTAACAAAGGAGAAACAATGAATGGGGAATGGAGAACCAGCAAACATAAAATGATTTATAAATAGAATTGAAACAGACATAACATAACATAACCAAAATCAAAGCTGAGACTGCTGGGGAAAGCTCCCTCAAAATATCAAGATCTTACCTGCTGGAAAAAATGTATGTTGAGGGATCAAATTAGGATATAGTAAAGCAGGACTCATGCTAGAAATATGAGAGTAAAATATACCATTATTTCAAATTAACCTGCTTCATGGTGTTTTTTGTTTCTTTGTTTCTTTTTTTGAGGAATATCCTCAGTGTCTGAATAGAGAAGCCTACATCAAAGTTTCTCCCTTGCGTTTCTGCTCAACAGACACCTACCAGGTATTAATCTGACCAGGTTTAGACATCTGTGTCAGGGTAGGATGAATGAAGCTTTAAAAGTACTTTACTTTCTTCATTTTTCAGAAAAATATCCCAGCAGAAGCAGCTCTGATGTAAGTATGCATATGCAGTGAGATGAATTTCCTACCCCAAGCACCATGCAGCTTTCCTGTTCTGCTGTTCCTCACTTCCATATTAGTGTAACCAGCAACCAGACTGGTAAAGATGATCTTAATACACAGGAATACAAAGATGCTTTAAAGAACTAATTCAGTACAGTACATCTTACTGCTTTACAACTCTGAGGAAAGGTATTTGACATTACCACTACTGGCATTTTTCTTTTTCTCTCAAATACTTCGGACATTATAAATTTTGAAATGACACCTTTGGTCACTCAGACCTATTACCTATTTCTAAGGTAATAAAACAGGGAAAAATTTGGGTTATTTAGGTAATGTCTATAATACTGCAGCAAACTTGCAACTAAATAATCTTTCCATGATTGTCAGGGCTTTCTCCCAATGATTAGGTAGAAAAGAGGAGGAAGAATTTGTTCTTTTTTTCCTTTTTCACCTCACTATTAGCATAGCTAAAGAAGGACTGTGTGGGGGCCAGTGGGCCCATAATACAAGGGATAGAAATCCCCTCTACCTTAGAGTGAACTAAGAAGACCTTTCCAGGATGCTGTTCCATTATGCAAAATGTATCCCAGTTCTTCTTCCCTAGTTGGCCTCCCCGCCCCTTTATACCTTATCTGTTGTTCCCTAGAAAGTTCTCTCTTCCCCACTCTCCCATTGGACCCTGTTCCCTGCCACTCCCTCAGATTTTCCCATTGGCTCCCGTACCCTACTCCTGCCTATGTACCGCCCCTGCCCCAATGCTTTCCTGCCCCTGTATATAGGGTGGAACTTACCATCTCCTGAGGTCTTTGTCCGTAGCTTGCATTCAAGGTAGAGCTGAAATGAATCTCTGCTGTGAGAATTCCACGCAAAGACCCTTCCTGCCTCCTTGGCGTCGACCTGTCTGGAAGCGATCCGGAGTGAGAGTGTGTGTGTCTGTCTGTGTGAATGCAGTGGCTGCTGAGTGACTTCCTGTTGGAGTCGGTTCGGGAGGTTGTAGCACCCCACCAGAACACCCCCTGGATTTGGGCAGGGCTGTTAAAGACAGATGAACTGAGCAGATCTGCTGGCTCACTGCCTACAAGAAATGCTAAACTTCTTTTCTGTTTAAGCTTAATGGGGGTGAACTGTAGATAATTTTCAAGTGTTCAAAATATCTCACTGTAAACTCAGTCAAATCTGCAAACACTTCATAGATTTCATACAGAAAATGAAATTATGTCTTCAGAGAATCTTCCTTTCTGATTCAGTCTGATTATAACAGCACTACTGCTGTCCTAAAAATCTACCTTTAGAAATATCAGTGAAGCGATGTATTTTTCCTAGCAGCGTTTTGAAATTCCGTTTCATTATGTCTATCTAAAATTCCAAATTCGGTGCTCTTCGTGGGCTTCATCAAATTGGAGAAATCTGGAGGGTGTTAGGAACCAAGAGTTACTGAATATCAAGTTTACAGTGTCTTCTCTGGAAAAGATTTTAGTCATGAGGGTAGAATTGCACGAACACGAGATGACAACAAGCTCATACGTTCAGTAAGAACAACTCATTTACCCAGTGATATCTGCTGAAGGAAAAATGGTCAGATATGCATCTCATTAACAAAAAAAGCTTGATTAGTATCGGACCCAGAATTTAGTGAAGATAATGAACCTCTTAATTGCAAAGGCATTTGGAACTGAAAAAATACATAAAAATGTACTTGAAAATGAGGTTCAAGGTGACTATAAATAGCTTTTGCTTTCTGCCCAATATCCTCTTCTTATTCAACAATATTTATTTGGCAAAAATTTATTTAGTCATCACCTAAAACTGCAACTAATGCTATTATCACATTGTATAATAAGCATCAACTATTCTTTCAAATAATTTAAATAATGTAGGAGATCTACACAAGAGATAAAAAGGAAAGTACACATCTTTCTATGCAGAGCCTGTCTCAACGTGGGAGCAGGAGAGTGAAGTTCATTCCAGCACTGATTGCTATGAGCATCATGGGTACACTTTGAAAGAGAAGGAAGAATAGTATTGAATATGAAGCTAATGAGCAATCTGTCCTCCTCTCAACACATCAAAAAGACATCCTTTGAGGTACGACTTCATTGGTACGACTTCATTATTTTTTTACGATTTTTGTGCTCTGAAAAGTAACTGATTGTACAAAAGAAAAAAAAAGGGAAATAAAAAGAGATAGACTTCTGTATCTAGAAAGACAAAAGCTAAAAGAGTCATACTGACAAGGACTGCAAAACATACATTCTTCCATCTGTAAAAATGATACAATTCCTTTTTGTCCTGTAATTTTTTTCCTATAACTATACCACAAGGAAGGGATTTTCTGATCCTTCATCCATTCTGACAGTGATGAGAGTATTGAGACTATAAACATCAGTCTGTTTGTAGGCCACAGGAAACCTTAATAAGTTATCTGATAGAAAAGCATTTAAACAAACCCATGTTTTATCCTAAACATACGCAATATATATCAGTAGCGTAAAAAGACTCCAAATACTTTTGCTTCCAAAACAACTGTATTCTTTAATGCAATAGAAAAATTTACCTACTTCAATTAACAGTTTTGTTTGATTTTTTTGTTTAGCTGTGTCACTATATATTATGTTAGAAAATCTGAATTTTTAAAAAGTTAGCCATCTGTGGAAATATTTAATAAAATCCAGTGTTTCATCATGCCCACAGATTGCTTTGCTTTATATCATATGCATATATTTTGAAAATATGTTTTCTTCCTGAGAGCTTATCATCAAATATGAAACAAGGTATAAATTGTAATGACAGGCAGCTGGATGGTATAGCTCACTAGGAAACCCTCCTACATGAATCTCTCATGGGCAATTATGTACTTATTTTAAGACTTTGCACTTCTTTTGTGTTTCAGTACATGAGATCTGTAGTTAAGAAGAAGGCTGATTATCCTCTCTTCGATCTTGTAAGAAAATAGAAAAGCTTGAGAGGACTTGGCGGGAAAAAGAAATGCATTGAACATTCCCGCAACTTCATTTTTGTCTCAGTAATTGAATAACAAAAGCAAGAGTCACTTTTATATCATCTTTTGTATTATTTCTTGTTCTGCTGGTTGTCCGTTAAAGAAGTAGTAATAAAGTATTATAAATATGCTGTTTGATGAATCTCTTATTACCTGACAAGGTACTGCATTTTGAAAACATTAGCCTAAACTTTCAGCATGCAGTTTCCTAACAGACCTACCAACATGTCTTATAATGGCATGAAACAAAGACAGAAAAGTGACAGATAAATCAAAAATCTTATCTGGGTGACCAAATAACTTACATGCATATCAAAGAAATTACAACACTAATATCTATGTTCTGTTCTCTAGATTTCCTATGGGTGTCATATATATTGCATGGAGGATTTCATTGAAATGAATGTTAAATAACCATATTATCCACAAGTAATGCTGCTTTGTCAAACTCCTGATGTCAGCCCAAATGACTACCCATAAAACTCTTGACCCCAATCACTTACTGTGTGCCTGTAAGTGATGCAGATTTTATAGGAAAATGACTTACGAATATTTCAGGAACTTTTTAAGAAATATATCAGTATTTTGTTTTTACCTTTCAGATCTTAAAAGCAATGTTTTGGTTTACAGATAGGACAGGAAAAAATTTAGGCTTTTAGTAAAAAAGAAATAAAATCATACAAACGTAATGTTCCAATTCATTATGGCATCTTGACATGAGGGTCCAACATCTTAAATTTTTCAAAGCTGTATTATTATTAGCAGGGACAACTTGATAGTCATCAGTCACATGAAACTCTTCTACCCACAATTACATTTGCAAAGGAATAAAAAAAAAGAAATCAAAGGAAAAATTTTGCAAATGGGATTGCAAAGTCACTCTAATTGGAATACAACCTGGATATTTATATCAAAGATGGGTTTGCTGTGGATCCAATCTCTATCACTCAGCTCTTCTGAAAAACAGAGTTTCCCAGGTGTTTTTTTGGGTTTTACTCTATCCATGCCCTGTGGGCAATGAAACACAGATTTTAAGCTGTCCTCAAATAATAGCTTAGAATACATTTACACTAAGCAATTGTTTTTGCACTTAAAATTCTCTCACATCACTGACACTGCTTTGGTTGGCTTTATCCCAAAGGGAATTTTATGTAGAAAATCAAAGTTTTGAATTGAGTGAAGATAAGACCAACCATCTTGAAAGTGCAAAGACATTTGTCTACAAAAGTCTATATTTTCAAAATTAAAAAAACCCAAAACTCTAAATTCTAGTATAGATAAAGAATAAACTTCTCTCTCTGAAATGAATATGAAAAAAAACCTAAAGGTAGTAAATGCTAAAGAAACAGTGAAAGCCTATTAGAGTGGGGGGTTTTTTGCATTGTTTTTTAAATAATGAAATTATACTTTATATTTCTAACACTGAAATGCTCGATGGTATAAGGGAACTAAGCTTTTTAATGTAATTAAGCTTTTTTCTTTTGTGTAAATTTTTGTGGGAATGGAATCCAAGTGCAAAGAGAATGAAATGTAGTTTAGAAGTAGTTCAGCTCTATTCCGGGTAATAAAAAAAGCCCTCACGTGTCAAATGTGTTGGAGACCTGGATTTAGGTATTCTTGGAATTAATTAATTGGTACTAATACTACAGTCATGGTGATCCATGTTGTCTCCCACTTCCTCAGAAATTTGGATTTGGGCAACAAGTACGTGCAGGCAACTAATACTACCACAATATTATGAGGGAATTAATGAGGGAATTAATCCTTTTGCTGCAGAGTAGCTCCTCTTACGAATGTGCTGTTCATTCACGCTGATGAATTTAGAAATAGAATTGATAAATGCTTTTAAAACAGTCATCACAATAAAAAAAAATCAGTAAAACATGAGAGAAAAGTCCAAGAAAATATGTAGAACAATCCCAGTTCAGACTAGATGAGAACTTAGGTAAAAGATAACTGAGCCATGTAAATGTTTCAGAGAGTACACTTTTAGTTAAAATGAAGATTTTGGTAGTGTGTTAACCTTCTCAGTGAGGTATAAATAACTTGGCTTAGAGAGGAACAATATTTCTGCTTGGCTATATACAACCCTGTAGTTCATTTATATTTATCTCAAAATTATCTATCTCCACAATAACAGTGTTCAGAACACAGCAACTTCTGCAAATCAGACCCTGTCTTGCAAACATCTGCATAACGACAACTGCTCTCTGCATAAATATCTCATTATTTGTAAACATACAACAACCTGGTTCAGAAACAGACTGTACTTATTGAGATGTAAATCCAAGGACAGTGGTGATGGACAAGATCAGACCCTGGAGAAATGATTGTTGCTGAACTTGTATGATATGTAGGGACTGTAATTTATATCACTTTATTTAGTTTCATTGTGTAAATGCACGAATCCATGATGTTGCTAATGGATATCACTTAAAAATTCCTCCAAGTTTATATATATTCAAATATATGAAACTCAATTAACAAAATTGTCTCAGAAGCAAAGCAACATATTATTTGAGAGAACCAATTTTCCAAGTATTAATATTGGGATCTAATCCCAGTGCATTGAAGATTTATAAGCTGAGACTTAACCTCTAGGTTTAAAATACTTGAAAGCCTGAGAAAGCAAGATGTGTCCTTTATTAAAACAGCAACAAAACTAACTCTTAGAGTTTTGGCCTCAACATATAAAGAGAATGATCACAGAAAAGTTACGGGGTTTTTTTATATATTAATTGTAAAGTGCTAAATGAACTACGTGTTTTGGTAACATCATCTGAAATGAACAGAGAAGCAAAAACTTCACAAAAATAATGGATGACTTAACTATTACTCCAAATTCTTTCCTTCAAAGAAAGCTATATCATGTTAGCCACATACTCTCTTAGTCTGCCAATTTAGGGAAATGTCAGGAGTTTAAATTCTGTAATGCATTTTCACTATCTTTATGACCTTCCCTATTTATACAATTGGAGAAGAAGTACAAGATAACAACTGGGTAACAGTAATATTTAAATTGTCAGGAGAATAGATTAGGCTCATAGTATTTTATATTCTCATTACAGGCATTGTCATACGAATGTAGAATTCAAATTTAAATGCCTCATATATTCTAGCAATCACAACTGTAAAATGTTCTTTTGTGACCTTCTCAGTGTTTGTTTTCTGATTTATCAGCACCTTCTATAGTTCTCTGCCCAGAGCTCTCATAATGCGGAAGGGGAATGTTGGAATGCTCAGTCTATATACATTTAGCACTTTAAAAGTTTATATATTATAAAGAGTTTATAGCAGAGGGGATCTTCTAAGTGGACAACATCAAACAAATAACTGAATAAAATAAAAATACTACATCAGAAATGGCCACTTATATGCACTTTTTTTACAAAGTCTAGCAATTCAAAATTAACTCCAAGAAGTAAAACAGCCCGATAAAACCTTTTGACTTTTTTTTCCTTTTTAAACTGTTTTAGTGTTTATCTAAAACTCATTTTAAAATGATGATAATAAGTTAATGGATTACCACATTACTGACTAATGTATACTATAGCCTAGCTAGTGAAATCTACTGATGACTTCAAGAAACAAGAAACACATTTCTCTGTGTCAAACTACAAAGAATTTGCAAGTGAAATTAAAAAAGGATTCATAGTGATTGCTGCCTTATGATTATGTCTTGAAAGTACATAACAAATAACTAAGGCACCAAGAGTAATTTAGGGGGAAAACAAAAGTTGCATTTGATTCTTTGAGTATTTCAAGTCACAATTTTCATATGTTTAGGTTAAATTAATTTTCAAAGCACAGCTTCATACAAGTAATATGGAAATAAAATATCTTATTACTACTATTTTTTAACAAAATAATGCAGAGAAAATGATACAAATTAGTCAAAGTTATTGATGAATCTGTGTTGGTGGAGAAAATGGATGAGATTAAAATGTAGCAGTCACAAATTTTAAAATCTCAAAAGCTGCTCTAATGAAAGTATTTGTCTTTTCTGTGTGAGGATGACATCATCACAACAGCTCTTTTGATGGATACTTTCTTTCTGTGTTTGCTGTGTTCTGTCTGTATGTTAGACTTAATGGTCAAAATGGTTAGCGTTTTATTGAATTTCTTAAGATAGATAGTATCTAGCCAAATTGCTACCACTGTTTTCCTGCTTTTCTGATGCCACCAAGATCACTGAAAAACAGACAAATATAACTAAATATTTGTCTAAATATTATATAAAATTTTATTTTTACATGTCAACCTATTATACCCATATTGATACGAAAAAATGTAAGTAACGTAGTAGGCTTAGTAACTAAAAATATCAAGAATTACACGAATGCTAAACTAATCCTTAAAGCAAGTATTAGAAAGCCAAGAAATCAAAAGGAAAACAAATGTTGAAAGTCATTTAAATGTTTTGTGAAAGCAAATAATAAAGCAAATAAAGCAAACCCTTGTACATAGTCTTAATCTTATTAGATAACTACACAGAGGCAAAAAAAAAAAAGTAATAGTGAATATTGACAGACCAGCAACAATGCTCACACTTTCATTGTTGCCTAAATCATAGAATGATAGCTTGGAGGGACCCTTACGATCGTCTTGTTCCTACTCCTCTGCCATGAGCAGGGACACCTTCCACTAGATCAGGGTGTTCCATGTCCCATCCAGCCCGGTCTTGAACACTTCCAGGGATAGGGCATCCATATCTGCTCTGGGCAACCTGTTCCAGTGCCTCACCACCCTCATAATAAAGAATTTCTTCCTCAGATCTAATCTAAACCTGCCTTCTTTCAGTTTATAGCCATTCCCTCTTGTCCTGTCACTACATAACCCAGTAAGAAGTCCCTCCCTATCTTTCTTGTAGGCTCCCTTCAGGTACTGGAAGGCCACAAAAGGCCACAAAAGGCCTCTGAAGCCTTCTCTTCTCCAGGCTGAACAACCTCATCTGTCTCAGTGTGTCTTCATCGGAGAGATGCTCCAGCTCATCATCTTCATGGCCTCCTCTGGACTCACTCTAGCAGGTCAATGTCTTTCTTGTGCTGAGGACCCTAGAGCTGGATGCAGCACTCCAGGTGGGATCTCACCAGAGTGGAAAAATGGGGCAGAACCATTTCCTTTCATCAGCTTCCCACTCTGCTTTTGGTGCAGCCCAGGACACAGTTGGCTTTCTGAGCTGCAAAGTGTGCATTGCTGAGTCATGTTGAGCTTCTTATCAACCAACACGCCCAAGATCTCCCCAGGGCTGCTCTCATTCCGTTCTCTGTCCAACCTGTGTTTATGTATTTGTGTCATGTGAATCCCAGCTGTACAAACTGGCCCAAGGACCTCAGCGGAATTTTGTTACACAGGATTTATGGAACAGAAGAGCTTGGCTGGAGTCACAGATAATTTTATCCCTCATATTCTTTTCCTCCTTAGTTCTGATATTAACATTAGAATAGCACTCAAACTATTTATTTTTTTCTTCCTTGCACTCCTCATTCCCATGTTATTTATGTTTTGGATTGGTTTGGATTATTTTTTAAATTTTATCAGCACTATTTCAAGTGAAAGGTGAGACTGGAAATAGGTGTTTTTGTCAAAAGAGTAAGAAAGCGTTCTAGTTCATTTTGAGCTGTAGAGATGTGTTTATTGGTGCCACAACATGAAAGGTATTTTAGATTAGGACCAAAGGAGAGACTATAAAGACTCATGTCAAATTAACACTAGTGGGACAGAAGGTGGAAGAACAGAAAGATCTTAATCAAAATATCTTGAAAGAATTCATCTAAAAAATAGCTGAATGATGGAAACCTTGGCAACCTCAGAGTGACAGACTGAAATATTTCAGCTCTATTCCTGTGTTTAATATGCAGGCAGATGAATTTGGTTCAAATGTACAAGAAAAATTTACCTATAAACGTGTTTGGAATTTGTGTTACTATCAAACCAAGTGATACAATAACATTAAAGATTTTGATAGCCAAACTTAAAATTAACAACATTTTGCTATAGTCTCCTGCTAGAATATACTACCTGCCAGCAACTAAAATAAAATAAAATAAAATAAAATAAAATAAAATAAAATAAAATAAAATAAAATAAAATAAAATAAAATAAAATAAAATAAAGTAATCAGCCCAGGTTTTTCAATCAACATCTGAAAATTTTCCATTTTTAAAATACAGTATCTAACTTAAACTTCTTAGAAGTATAAAAGATGTCAGTTTTGAAATTTTATCGCTTCCATTTAGATGATCTGTGTAAATTACAACTTAAAAATTGATGCATTCTCTAAATTTTAGACATCCACTTTCTTTTGCCAGATTTTTAGCTGAAGTGTGCCATTCTACAGAAACCTCTTGGAGCCTGAACCTCTTTATTTTTTAAGTATTAGGTTTTCCAGTATGAAAAGTAATACTTTTTCAGCCAGATTAATTAAGTGCAATGGCATAATCGCCCTACATTGCAAGATAAGTTCATCAGCTGTATCTGTTCCCAGAGAGTACCAGTGTGCAGACAGACTCAATCCCTTATTTAAGAATGGCAGTTTGTATTCAGATCACATATTAATAAACTTCCAGCTTCAGCATCTCTCCAGTTTTAGTAGAGTGTCTATCTGGAATAATAAATACAGATCTGAAAAAAAAGAACTCTGTACTTGAGTTTTAGTACATGGAAATTTCCCCTCGTGTCCTATTTTCCCTTTCAGGAACATAATAAATTATTTCCTGAGTGTGTTTATCAGAAAACCTTAGACATTTAATTAAACACTTTCACATCTACTTTATGCACAATTGTCTGGACAAGTATATTGACTATCATATTTTGTTCATTGCACCATTTATCTCTGGTGCAATGAACCATATGCACCTATAAGAAGCAATGGCTTCTTGCCATTTTGTGATTGCTTTAGTTAAGCCTTGATGGACAGCCAGAATTTTTACTCATTATAGCATTAACCTAAGTGAAACTTGTGCTATGTAGAAATGTGTTGCATTTATCTTATCATAAGCATTATGTGCATTTCTCCCATTTAATGCGTAGCTGTTGCGCAGACAGAAGTGCCAGATCCATCTTTTCAAAAGGAAATAAACAAACAGGAACATCCCTCTACACTGGGGCACTCATTAATGAAACATCTAAATAACCATATTAACACAGAACACAGCAGCATTAAATTTCTTTCAGGATGGGAGATAGCTTGTAAAATATTTTCTAAGCTACCATGTAGGTCTCAAATGACAACATAGTCAAATCTGTCTTTGGAGTCCAGAGACCTGTTCAACTACTCTTCTAGCTAATGGCTGCATTGGGTATTTTGCAAGACCTGTAAGCTCTAATAAGAATGTGATGCTGCTGCTGCATAAACACAGGGAATGTGCCAGAAGAGTGATAAATGAAGTGAGCATTGAGGGATGGAATACATGACCCACAGGACACCCAAGCTCTTCTGTAGGAGCAGAAGGAGGCCAGGCATGTGATTACATTTAGGAAAGTGGTTTCTACCTTAGTGACAGCAGTGACAATTTCTCTGCTCACTATAACGGGATCACCCACCTCACATAGACACAAGTTCATGTTTATGTGTCTAAATGCAGAACTGAACCTCACCCTGATATTTCCAACTTTTGTCTTGTAGATAGTCTGTTTCTTAGATCTAGCAATTGCTTCTTTGAGTCAGACAATTTGCAATGCTTTTGAATTCAGTACCAAATTAGCTTTTTATAGAATAAGCCTCTAATTAAAATATTTTAAGTTTTTCAAGTCATATTCAGACTCTATAATAATTTTTTTGAGGGATACCTGACTTATATTTCAGTCAGACACTATAATCATTTCTTCTTGTTGAAGACTTGATTGAAATCCTGCTGAAGTCAACTAATGCACTCATATACCTTCAACAGCTTTTGGATCAGGCTGTTATGGCCTGCAAATAAATATTATAAGTCATCTCATTTTATATTTAAAAATAAGAAAATATCTTTTGCTTTCAAAATGGACTCTATAGACTTCATTTTATTTTTTAGAAGCTACTTCATGCAGGTTGGAAAATAAAAGATCAATGAATTTAATTATTCAATAATTAAAACAGAATTGGGCAAGGAAATATTTTAAGTTCTTAAAATGGTTTAGCATTTACTCAGATAAAACTTCAGCATTCTTTAAAAAGGATTTGTATTGTTTATTTGTAATCCTTTAATAGTAATTTTTATTTTACAAATACATTTTATTGTATTTCTAAGATGTTAGAACATGAATAAAGAATGCAGCATACAAGACAGTGTTATGGTTATTATGATACAAAGGTAATATTCTATATTTTTGTATAAAGCAAATGCTTACATCTTTAGAAAGAAAGTCCGTTATTTTGGAATATCGGAAGAGATTGATTATTTCCAACTTGGAAGTAAAATAGTTGCCCTTTTCTTGTGTCTGCTTGATTTCCTGCCCCTCACCCAGGAAAGCTGTCACAAGTGGAGTTTAATTAGAGGAGACAGGACTGGTGTGGCACAGGCACAGCAGTGCACAAGGATGGGCTGACTCCAGCTTACACCCCAAGAGCCCCTTCTGTCCCCCATTCCCACACAGTGCCCCAACCCAAGGAGCCTTTCCTACTCCACATAGGTCTGGCCCAGCCCCGAGGCTCCCCTGGGGCTCCCGTGGCAGTGGGAAGGGGCCGCCCCATGCCCTGTGGGACTGCCAGGGCTCCCCCACCCCTGTGCATGGGGATCAGCCTTTGGCCACCATAGCCTGACAGATGCTTTTTCTGTCCTTGTTATAAACAAATTAGCAGAGGATAATTTAACCAGGCCACCACCTTTTGGAATGATTTCAGTACTTTGCTACAAGAAAAGCCATGTTAAATAAAGGAACTTGAATTATTTAGTAAGACAAGAGAGCCATGGGAGAAATTCTTAACTGCACAGAAGAACATTGATTTGTTACTTGCAGGCAAAAAGTGTACTAATCTGATTTATTATACAACTAGTGGCAAACTAGGAAGTGTCTTTCCTAACTCCTGAGCAAAAACATTCTCATTCCTATCTTTCCTATGTCTTCTTAGCTTTCTTAATCTTCTAGTCGTCTTTCTGCTTTCTTCCATTTCTTCTTTTTCCTCTTCTGCTTCTGTCTGCTTATCTGCTATTTTGAAAGGAACTGATGCATACTAATTTAAATGTGTGTAGAATTTTTCCCAGTGTTTCATCCCATTTAAACCAATAGGCAAAAGGTGTTTATTACTTTCTAAATTTAAGTGACTTTGGATCACAGAAGCGGCTCAGTACTCTTCTTCTATTCAGTGGAATTTTGAGTTTAGTAGCACTGCAGGGAGATGATTTATTAATTGACTAGGCCCTTGGGGTAAATAAGGCATGGAAAACTACTGGCAGTGGCAAACATGGTGTGATAAACTGACTAAAATTACAGAGATTACTATTAGGAATAGATTGCAAAGGCAGGAAGAGGGGAGCTTTTAAGGGAGAATGGCTTCAAATTCACAGAAAACTGGAGAGGAGCTTCAGGGAGCAGAGCCATGCAAGGCCAACATTTCTTGGCAACCTTGTCAGTAATAAAATATCAGGTTGATGTTCCCCAGGTATACCAGAAAAGACAAAATTGGAAGCAAATGTAGCAAACCTGGGACCTGTGAGGAAAAAGTCTTTGCAGTGGGATGTTTATCTGGTAGGAGACAGTTGCAAAGACATGAAGGTACTAGGATGGTGAAAGCAGTGTTGAAAAATGGAAAAAATGCATAATGAGGTATGTGAATCCTGAGCCAAAGTTCTCACACGAGCAGGCAAACATAATTTTGACAAAATAGCAACAGGGTAACATCAGCACCTCACAAAAAACCCTTGGAACATTCTCACTAGTCTTCCATCTCCACTGTCTAAATTGTCCTCTATGGTGACTTCATAATATGAGCATTTAAAAATACTTAAAATTGTAACAGAACAAATTATGGAGACATTTCCTCTAAATACTATATCCTGGAGCTTAAATTTAATTTTAAAAAAAGGGAAAAAATGTGACAGGTTCTTCATAATAGTGGCATTTCTGCAGTTTATACTGCAAAAAGCCTGTAACCTTGACAAAGGTCCATTGAGATTAGCCTCTAGAAAAGCTGGTATCATATGCAGCATCTTTAGCCTCAGGTTAATGGGATAAATAATTAAGGCAAGTACTCTGTGTAATGAGGTGAATTTTAACATTTTAATATAATAATCAGATCTAACCAATTGTCAAGTCTCTCTACAGGCTTTGTCTGTCCTGGGACTTGCTATTTTTAGCACAAAATGTAGTCAGGAATGCAAATTACTGTAGTAAGATGACAGGATAGGGCAGAAGTAGAACATAGCATATATCTCATGTAGTTACAGAAAATGAATACCTGTAATCTGCAACTAGCCTTTCCACACCTGTATCTGCCGGAGTGAATTGCAAAGACAGCATCTGTTCAAACCTACTGCCTAACAGCTCCTAATTAACTCACCTGTATAATTCAGAGTATTTACTCTGTTTACTACCTACTACCATGAAATTTAAGCTAATGCTGAACAAAACAACAACAACGATGATCAAATCATATTGTAGCCATTTTCTTGATCACTGGGAAAACATGATTTTTATCTCTTTTTATCTCTTCATGATGGCATGCCACATGGCCATAATTTGCAATGTGTGAAAATAAGGAATTTGATTCTGTGGAGAGCTTCTAAAAATTTTATAAAATTCAAACCTCAACGTTTCAATAAGCATGATATTACTAATTTTTTTTTGCTATACCAGTGTTTCAGAACAAGCTCTGATAAATAAACTACATTGTTCCAATTTGTCATAGCTACTGATCCCCCAGAGTAGTCTCAGGTGAAAAGGTTGCTAAAGCTTTGACAGCACACAGCAATGAACCATAATTTCTGCCTGTTATGCAGAAGAGACCTGTGCCATAGAGTTAGCAAAAAACCACAATAAAAATACAAGTATCACCAAAGGTCTGAGCAGCAGAAGGAATTTATCGAGAATTGTAGACAGTCTCAAAGCCTTACAATTACTGTGTGTTAATTAAGCTTTTACTTTTCATAGGATATTATAACAATTGCAGATCTAAAAGTAAAAGCCGTTTGTGCTCTCTCTATCCTTAGAGAATCAAAATGGGTCATGATCTAATTTGTATAGATACAAATTAAAGCATCTAATGCGTTGTTCTGCTGTAGATGCACCATAGATCCAAAAAGAAAATGGATACCTGTAAGTAGACTTTTATTTTTTAGTTCATGTATTCATCTACAAACAAGAACATCTGAATTGTGATCCCTACTTCCTAAGGTGCTTCCTCTTTTGTTGTTGGGTTCTTCCCTTTGTTTGTTTTTTTTTCCCCTTGGTCTTGCTTTGGTTTTAATTTGTTTTACATACTGAAAATTACATAATATAGTATTATCAGTGTTAGGAAAAAGGGACTAGTTATGGTACACATTATAGCTAACTCAAAACATTAACTAGTAGATTGTTTTATTAATATTCTTCATTTTTTCTTCTGTCTCTTTCTGTCTTGACATTCTTTCTCATAGAAATTACTTATTGACAGCTTATATTGTCATACTCTGCTAAGACAGACGCTGAATGGGGGTAGCACTTTCTACACTTGGTTAACAGATTCAGTCCTCCTGAAACAGACCAGAAGTGCAACTCGTGGGAAGAAAATATATGCCCAGGTGGCCAATAAGGCAAACAGCATCTTGTCTTATATCAGCAATAGTGTGGCCAGCAGGACCAAGGCAGTGATCATCCCCCTATTCTTGACACTAGTGAGGCCGCACCCCAAATCCTGTGTTCAGTTTTGAGCTCCTCACAAGAAGGACATTGAGATTCTGGAGCATTGTCCAGAGGAGGGCAACAAAACTGGTGAAAGGCTGGAGCATGAGTCTAATGCAGAGCAGCTGAAAGAGGTGGGGTTGTTTAGCCTAGAAAAAAGGAGACTCAGGAGAGACCTTACTGCCCTCTACAACCATGTGAAAGGAAGTAGGAGTCTCTTCTACCTCTAACAAGTGACAGGATGAGAGGACTTGGCCTGAAGTGCCAGGGGACATTTCGATTGAATATTAAAAATCGTTTATTCACAGAAGGGGTTTTTAAGCACTGGAATAGGCTGCCTGGGGCAGTGGTGGGGTCATGGTCCCTAGACATATTTCAAAGACATGGAGATGTGATACTTAGGAACATGGTTTAGTGCTGGACTTTGCAATGCTGGGTTACCAATTGAACTCAATGATCTTAAAGGTCTTTTCCAGCCTAAACTATTCCATTATTCTGTATCACAGTTGATGAAAGTCCCCAAAGCTGCATTAACTGCCTAATTTCACAGGGGAAAAGAGAGATGTTTTATCACAAGATAATTTATTAACTGGGAATGTAAGAGATCGTGGTAAATGTCCTAAAAACTACAAAAGATGGTACAGAAATATTTAACTTAGTTTGCTTCTCCCACATCATCTTGAACCTCTGTGCCTGGGAAGATCAAGGAACAGATCCTCTTAGAAGCTCTGCTAAGACACAAGGAGCACAGACAGCAGATTTGAGACAGCCAGCACAGCTTCACCAAGGGCAATCTTGTGTGGCCAAATTAAGTGCTTTCTATGATAGAATAACTGAATCAGTGGATAAGGGGAGAGCTACAGATGTCATTTATCTGGTCTTCTGTAAAACCTTTGACATGGCCCCCTACAACATCCTTCTCTCCAAACTGGAGAGTCGGATTCGACAGGTAGGCTGTTAGATGGATTAGGAATTGGTTGGACAGTCGCATCCAGATGGCAGTGATCAATGTCTCAGATTTTCCATGGACATCAGTGATGAGTGGTGTCTCTAAAGGCTCTGTATTGGGACCAGTGTTATTTAATAATTTCATTAATGACAGTCAGAGGGATTAAGTGCACCTTCAGCAAATTTGCAGATGACACCAAGCTGAGTGGTGTGGTTGACACAACTGAAGGACAGGATGCCATCCAGAGGGACCTGGACAGGCTCAAGAAGTGGGAATCTCATGAGGTTTAACAAGACCGAGTGCAAGGTACTCCACCTGGGTTGGAGCAAGCTCCAGTATCAACACAGGCTAGGAGATGAACAGATCAAGAGTAACCCTGCTGTGAAGGACCTGGGGGTGCTAGTGGGTAAGAGGCTGGACATGACCCAGCAAGGATCACTCATAGCCCAGAAAACCAACCATATCCTGAGCTGCATCCAAAGCAGTGTGGCCAGCAGGGCAAGGGAGAGGACTCTACCCCTCTGCTCAAGTGAGGTCCCACCTGGAGTGCTGCACCCAGCTCTGGAATCCCCAGTACGATAATGACGTCAATCTGTTGGAGCAAGTCCAGAGAGGGCCACAAAAGTGACCAGAGGGATGGAGCACTCCCCTATGAGGAAAGCCTGAGAGAATTGAGATT
This sequence comes from Rhagologus leucostigma, assembly GCA_013397725.1. Taxonomy (NCBI): domain Eukaryota; kingdom Metazoa; phylum Chordata; class Aves; order Passeriformes; genus Rhagologus; species Rhagologus leucostigma. The sequence continues at coordinate 14,976 of VZTD01003629.1, read as the reverse complement.
GTTCAGCCTGGAAAAAGGAAGGCTTTGGGGTGGCTGTTACGGATCGAGTGAAAGCATTAGACAAGCCCTGACAGGTTCAAATTTTTGGCAGCAACTTTATTCAGGTGACCCACACCTAAACCACTTTGGCTCACAAGTCCTCAAGAATGGCTGATCAGGTCTATTGTAAAATGAGTTATTTATTAAATAGACAAGAGAGTAACAGACGTTAAATGGCCTTAAAGAGTTACTTACTACATAGGTTAAAACAAAGAACTACTTAAGACAGTGCACAACATAAAGGTACCTGTATTACAGCTAGCAAAGCAATAGTATAGATCAGGAGTCAGTGTAATTTACCATCAAATTAATGATGGGGTACACAGATTCCTTTTACTCAGCTCCTGAGAGAGTAACTACAAAGCGGTGTCCTGACTGGGGAAAAGCCCCACACATTTCTGGGGAATGTGCAGAAGACTTCTCCTTTGTGAAAGTTTTGTGTAGCTTTTATAGTTTGTAAAGTGAAGTGTCTGTCAGTCAGAAATTTAAGCTCATCATCCTTTAATCTTGCTCTCAAGGCAAGATGTATATTGTCAGCTGGGAATGCCACCTCCATGGCACCAGAAATAACTTACTACCAGACAGATGTCCGGCTTGAGATATTTCACAAATTAGCAAATTTGTGTGAGGGGGAAGATACCCTGAGTTATCTCACCATCTGATAGGCAGCACAGATAAGCCCTCCTGTGGCAGGGAACGTCCTGCCACAGTGACCTAATTGTTGCCTTCCAGTACCTGAAGGGAACTTACAGGAAAGATGTGCCAAGACTATTTACAAGACCATGAAGTGACAGGATAAGGGTGAATGAGTTCAAATTAAAGAGAATAGGTTTAGACTAGATAGTAAGAAAATATTTTTGAATGTGAGGGTGGTGAGGCCCTGGAACAGGTTGACCAGAGAAGTTGTGGATGCCCTGGAGGTGTTCAAGGCCAGGTTGGATGGAGCTCTGATTCATGTATGTGTGATTCTATTTCTCCTTGATAAATTTGCCTATTAAATTGTATTCTGAACCTGTCTGTTGAAACGTTTCATATTTTATACTTAACTGAGGCAAAAAATGATGTTATCAAAAATACCTACAGAACATAATGATGAAATAAAAGTTTTAAATAGAGTCTGTTTCCCTGAAGTTTTACAATTTAAATTATATAATTAATTTCCTTTATTTTGGAAAGAAATAAGAGATGTGGTACAAATAGGAGACATCAATTCACCTTAGAATATCACTGAAGTCTATTGTTTGCTACACTGGAGGAGGTAATAAGTAATTTTATATTTGCATTTAGTTGGATTTGGAGACTAGACAAAGCAACTTTTTCACTATCTGTAATTGTTTAAAGAAGTAGTATAGAAATGTGCTGAAACTGTTCATTGAAGACTATGTATAAGTTTCAAATCTCTGATTTAAGGTATTCTGGTTAGTCTCTAATTTTAAAGCTAGTCAGAAAAAGAACTGAGTTTTATTCTACCTTGTTGACTCCTATTTGATTACTCAGATGTAAGGAGTACTTGAAAGTCCAATAATTAGATTTAGAAATCACAAAGATATATTACAACTTTAATAATATAGTACAATATTCAAGGTAATTGAGTTATCTATCATTCTGCTATAGACAATGCAAAAATATACAGACTCCTTGGTGGCAATTAATATTAATTTATTATATTATATATTAATATTATTATAAATTANCTAATATTATTGTTTAATAATTAATTTTATTATTATTATTATTTTATTCATATTATTATTAAATAATAATATCTGTGAGGTAGAGGTAGCCTGTAGTCCAGCTGCCTACAAATAGGCATCTGGTTCACCGAGACGCTCTTTCTGGACAGAGTATCTCCAGATACTGTGCAAAGAGGTGCCCAGAGGTTGTGGCACAGCCAGAGACTCACTGACATCTCACACACAGCAGTTCCTTGGGTGGCTCTAGTGTCTGCACCTGGGCAGCAGAGGGCACCTGAGACAAATTGATGCTTTAGGATGGGAGAGCACATTGGCAATGACTAGAGGTGAATAATTCAAAGTTTATTTTTAAGTGGCTAAATTTTGGGGCACTTAGCTTTATGATGAGAAACTCTTGGCATGCTAAATAAGCATTCAGGAGCAGTGTGATGGAATAATTTGTATTATAACCTTTTATTACCTAGAGAAATAACACCTGTCAGTATTTTCATTAGAAATTAATTTTATCTTTGTGTCCCTGACTGAAAAGGGAGGTGGGAGGGAGTTCGAATTTAAGTCTTATTCTCCTTAAGAAGGAAAATTTTAATGTACAGAAATGATTTGCTGAATGGACATCTGCATGAAGAATAGTAGTAATTTTGCTATCACAGTCCTGTCAAAAAGAAACTGAAATACGATTTCTAGCATTCTCTCATGTTATCACCTAAAAATAAATAAATAAATGCAGTGAAACTTTCTGTGTTCTGTTCATAATCCATATTTTGATTTCTATGTTTTTGTTAGGGTCAGATGAATTAACAATTCCAATTTTATCTTGTGCTTTATTTCCCACTTGAAAACTCTGAGTGAAAAATCACCAGTTTTACTTAATTTCCTGCTGAATTCTTTCAGCTTACTATAAATAAAAAAGCATTAATCAATCCAAATGTACTCTTAATAACACCCTCATGCATTGAGTTCAAGTCTCACAATGCTCAGAAGAGTTGCAACCCAACCTCTTATCTCTTTTTTCTCTCTCTACCTTGTCACAAGCTAAAACAAAAGCCATAATGCAAAAGGTTAAAAAAGAAATCAAATAACAAGTGAAGTCATAAATGTGACAGAACCAGACAAGACTACCTTTTACTCCTTTTCTAAAAAGCCTTTGTGGGAAATTGCTGAAGGCCTTCGGGAGATGATATAAAAATAGGGTTGCGGTACCCCCTAAAGGAAGCTAAAAGCACATTTTTTTTCTTCTTTTTTTAAAAATCACTTTTTCTTTTCACTGACAGGGAAAGTCAGCTCACTCTTCCCCTCATGACATATAAAAGGGAAAAAATGGCAAAATTTTCATTATTAATAGTCAAAGAGAAAAAAATCATTAAGCAGGAGTTTAGAATTTCCTGATGATTGTTTTAATGGGAAGATAGTACAGCTGAAGGTCTGGATATCTCTGATATTTTGAGAACATGTATAAAGATTCAGTCAGTGGTGAACTGAATATTAAACAGCTGGAATTTCTTCAGTATCACTGTGCTTATAGAATGCTTACATGCAAAATTTAAGAGCGAGATCACTGAAATAACTTTAGAAGATAAACAAATTGGATGGCAGGCTACTGAACTGTTTTTATCTCGCAAATTCACCTTGTGAGACAAGAAATTTAATTCCATTTTATTCTTTTCTGTTATAAGTACTCAAGTGCTATAAAAGATCTGTCATAGCTGGAGTGAGAGGAAACTGCAGAAGAAGCTGGCTAGGCTGTAGTACATCAGTCACATTAAATATCTATTCATCCCCACATCATGTCCATGTTTACTTTGTCCAGTTCTCATTGTTTCCAAATTACTCATCATTTGTAATTCAAAGCCTGAATTGGAAGTACATGAGGTAAAAATAGGCAAGCCAGGAAGGATAGAAATTGAATGAGAAGAGTTTTAATAAAATGAAGGCAAGTAATATCAATGCTTTAATTTTTAGTTGCTGTGGAAAAGGGTCTGTCGTAATTAATTCTCTCACCAGTAGTGGTATACCCTAGATATTTAAATAGTACCTACTGGACATGCCTCTTTAAAACAATATTTTTCCATCTTACCTGTGTATTGCACCGCAGTCAGACTAGCGGGTACTGAAAGACGTAAGTGGATTTCACAAATGGATAAATAACACTATTTCAGAAAAGTTTATATTCAGCTTCCTAAAAACTTTGCACAAATACTTATTTCAAGTGGCTGTTCTGACTCATTGGTAATTTGGTCTATTAAGACTCCAAGGAATGTAAGTAGTTATTTATAAATTAAGTCCTTTATGTAAAGGACAAAGTTTGTTTTCTTTAGCAACAAAGTTTAAAGAAATAAAAGGAGTGAAGTAAATTAAATTGATGGTTGTATATAATTTCATAATGCATTGAAAAAAGTCACTGCTGTATGTCGATATCAGTGACTCAAACCACTGAGGAGATCAAATGAAGTTCAGTTATAAATCAAACCACTAGACCAGTCATAAAAGGGTGCTGGCATGTGTATGTTGTTTGAAATACTTAATTAGCTGTTAAAAGTGATTTTTACACATTGAAAACCAAATGAGAAGCTGATTTATGCATGAACACACCCCCAAATACACACTGAATTAATGCATGGGCAACAAAAACCAGATGTGTTCATTACACAGCAGAGAACTATTTCACTGGTTTATTACTACTACTACTATTATTATTATTATTATTGTTGTTGTTGTTACTAATACTTTTAATTAATATTTTCTATTAATTTCCCTCTTCTTACTTTCAACATAAAGAAATTGTTTAGTCCAAGGATTAGTGTACCAAAAAAAAATTTGATTTTGTGAGTAAGCATTTCAGTTTGCTGGGTTTTTTGAGAGGCTTGTGCTGCTACTTAAAGAAGCTACACATATTAGTAACTTAAAGACTCTGGATTATGGCATTTGTACATGGCCCTTCCTTATCTCAAATTTCTGTCTTGTATGAGCACTAAGCTAAAAAAGGAGAAAATAAAATCTGTTAACAAATCTAACAGATACAAGGTAGTCCATAAAAGGGCAAACTGTTACTCTGCTTGTTCAAAACTTTTATTTTTAGTCGTACTTTCAGAAAACAAGCAAAAAATATTACCTAAAAGCACTCTCTGAAATGAAATAAATAAAAAATAAATTATCTTTTGTCCTTACTGGGTTCAGCAGGTGTTTATGAAAATAGTGCACTTTTCACACCAAAGTACATTTAACTGAACAGATCTTTTTCAGCATTCTAAATTCCTGGGGAAATAAGGAGGAAGTGGGATGGGGTAAACCTTGGCCTCTTCACTTGTGCATAAAAGTCGACAGAACTACTGCATAGAAGGCAAATTAGTAAAAGCAGAACTTAAAAGAAACCTTTAGTGAAATTCAGGCATGATTAAATAATAAACATGATTTCCATGTCTCTGTTTCTCTAAAAGCACATGCTAACCAACCAACCAAAAATACCAAACAATAACCAAACCGTAAACAACAGTGCTGTTCAAGTAGTTACTACATGGGGATCTCCCACTTCTTGTTATTCATCCAATTTGTGCAAGCAAGGTGGTTCAGCCTGTTCTCTCAGTGAAAGTCAGGGATGGAAATCCAGGCAGCAGCAAAGACACAAGAGTGATTGATGTGTTAGAAACCACGAAGCACCTGAGAATGGTCACACTGGAATTAGGGCTGCTTCCGCAAAAACATGGTGGGATGAATAGCCTGAGTGTAGTGTAAGGCAAGAAGAAACATCCTCAACTTGCACCAAGGGAGGTTTAGACTGGACAGTTGGAAAAACTTTTTTACCAATAATATTGCCAAACACTGGAACAGGCTGATCAGGGAAGTGTTTGAGTCACCATTCCTGGAGGCATATAAAAAATGTGTAGATGTGGTGCTTAGGGACATGGTTTAGTGGTGGGCTTGACAGTGCTGGGACAGTGGTTAGACTTGATGATCTTAAAGGTCTTTTCCAAGCTAAACAATTCTATGATTCTATAAACTACTATTAATATCCAGCTCTTTTGGCAAGGCTGGGCAATATTTTATGATCCAGAGTATTTTGGAAGGGTTTTGGAACGTCCTCTTAAGGTCAAAAAGAATTTTTGGCTGTTACAATTCTTCACCATAAGTATAAATTCACTGTTAGAACCTAAGAGGTAAATTCAGAATCTCAATGCTGACCTGATAATAGTAAGAACCAGCAGATGGTTGTGCCATTCAAAGGTATATTAAAAAATACTTTGCACTACAAAATTTTAAAATAGATATTGTCTTCTCTGTTACTATAATTTGAGACCAAATCATTCGGTATTAAATTAACTGAGTTGCATACTATGTTTTTCTGTCAGATTTCACAGATATTGATCCTATGTCTAGATCAGTGATTGATTTTCTTTCTTGTTAATCTGGTGATATGCTGCAGGGTAATGACAGTCTCAGTCATAGCATGTTCTCAGCAAGTTATGGGAATGGGTATTAGAATATGATCTCTACACAGCCACAGAGCACCAAAGCAGTTACATTGATGTTTCTTTCATCTTCTCACCTTCTTTGTACTTTTGCCTCTTTTTAATCTCTTTGTTTATATTTTAGCTATTTTGACATGAACAGTTAGCATAATGAAGAGCTGTATGAACAGCACTCATATTTGCTTTTCTTAGGAATCTAGGGGAGAAAGTGAAGGCTGCTTATTTGTGCTATTCAAGATAAATAAAATTACTATTTTTTTTCTATTTTACATTGTCTACTTGTGCTTCTTCCTCTTGTATTCAAAATTGTCTTTTCAAAAACAGAGGGAGAAAAGACTACATTTTTTCTTGTTGCTTTAGAACTTTTCAGTAATTTTGACTTCTGTGATCTTCAATGAAGTATAGGGCTGTTGGCACGCTGCAAACCATTTTTTGTGACAGCTATTAGGCAGAATTACTCCTGTATTAGTATGTCCAGACAAAGAAAAGTGGAACAAAAGAGAACTCCAATATACATATTACTTTATCAAAAAAAGGTTATACTTAATTTTCTAATTTCTTCCACAAAGCTCAGACTTCCAAATAAGGTATTTGATTTAAAATTTGATTGTACAAGACTGTTACGAAATGGCCATCTCCAGAGTTTGCTATAGCAATTGAAAAGGTTTAGATTTTGGGGTTTTTTTGCAGACAATAGTTTTCTCAAGAAGCAAAAAACACAAAACTTGCAACAATCATGATGAGCAAAATACACTGTAAATTTATTTGGTATTTTGATATTTGGTTGTTGACAACTAGTTGATATGTTAATAAAATTCTAACTTGCCTACTGGTGCCAGCTATAATTTAAATCTTTCAGTCTTACCAAAAGGGTGAAAATAAATAAACAAAACAGATGTAATTTTTAAATGTCCACAGGAAAGGCAGAAGTAACAGTATTTTGACAAGTATAAGAGATATAATTCAATGTGATCAAAACTATGTCCCCACATCCCCTGTTACTTGACAAGTGAGTGGAGCTCCTTCCACAAGACCACATCTTACCTTCTCTTCAGTCCTATGTCATTGGTTGTCTACCTCTTATGTATGAAAAATAATGCAATTATACTCTTATTACCTGTATGTTTTAAGAGCAAATGAAGATTACAACAATCATGGAATAGGATGTCTGTTTTAATGCATTAGCAGTGGAAGTACAAATAGTGTTAGTGATGTAGCTTTAGTATTTTTGTACTTAATTGCCTCTAAAGCAGCTGAGTAATGGCACACTGTTTAATGGTGGGAAGAAAATAAAATTTCTGAATTGCTAAAAGGAACTTTGTTAAAAGACTGCGAATCTCATATATGTGAACTATAAAATTTTAATTTGCTTTTCCACTTGACTAGGGAGGCAACTGCTTTGGTAACCACAGCTGTACACCATGATAAATAACTCAATAGAAGAACATCTGACTTCACTAAGAAATACGATTGGTATAGATTAAATATAGTGTAAAGAACTACTTTTAAAAAGAAGAGGCATATTCACTTTGAAATTACAATTGGAGTTTCTATCCACAGAACTCAATATTGAATCCAAAACAAAATAAAAGGTCAACCTAAGTAAACAAAGTCAACTAATTAATCTAATAACACTGTAAAAAACACATAGCACAATAAAATGTTAATTTAAAATGGAACAGCAGTCCTCAAGGGACAGCAAAAAGAATGTAAACCTTGTGAAAACTGACTTTTAATCAAATAATCAAATTAGCCATTGGCTGGATATGTGAACTTCATTGCCTTACCTGTTTTTGAGCAGTGATGCATTAGGTACTGTAAATGCTCCTGTATTACATGAAGTTACAATTCAAAATGCTTGAATTGTGCCGTCTGCCTTCTCTTCTGGTAGTTTGTGATAAAAATAACATGCCATTATTTCAGTAATATCTTTGCCTCAATGCATTCCAATAAAATATTTATTTTACTGATTCTCTAATTCCGTTAATTTTTACCTAATAGTTATTAAAATAACTCTTTTTCCATTTTTCACTGCTCTAGGAAGCAGAAGGTTTACACATTATTATTGATTTATGAAATTAGAAAATGGGAAAAAAGTAAAGTTATGGAGTCAAATTTCAGAGTTTTTTCTTTCAAAACCTGAGTTATTTTGATACTTTATTTTGATATTTCATTTTCTAAATTTATTTTTAATGATTTCTTAAACTTTCTTTCTTTTCTTTCTTTATTAAAGGATAGCTCAATGCCACTTGTGCCAGAAGTATGGATTTGAGGACCACCATCTGTTCTTTCCATCCTTATTTTCCATTATTTAAAAAATTGTTTTGGCATTTCTTTTGCAATTGGGCATTATATAAGCATCTCCCAGTCTTCTTCTCTGAAGTCTTATTTTAAAACTGTTATTATCAGTGAGTTTTTTGATCCAAGAGGAACATATCAAGGCCAGTGAAACTTATGTTTTTCTTTAAAAAAAAGCTCAAATTTTATACACACAGAGAGAAAAGCTTTTCAACAGAAAATTCCAATAAAATATTCAATTTTGACTTGTTGAAACACAAAGCTCTCCAAAAATACCCTGCATGTTTTATTTGAAATAAGAAATTTTTTTTGAAGTAGCAATAGTATTGAAATGTAGTTGTTTTATATAGCACAAAATAGACCTTGGCTTTGAGGTTCTTCATATGCTCAGCTTTTCTTTATTTGAGATATTGACATTCTGATAAGCTAAACAGAGAACATGAGGTATGTCTTAGGGTATGCTAGTAACCTAATGTGAAATTACCTGCATGTCTATGAAGAGACATGGACTACGTGTCACAAGTCTCTGCTGACAGACACAGTAACTGAATGGGGACAAATATCAATCCCTGGCCATAGAGATGCTGCACAATGCTTAGGAAAAGCTGGTTTTAGAGCTGGTTCATCTTAAAACAATCTAAAATCAGTTCAGGCCAAGACTTTCAAGACAAGGGCTGAACCAAGTCCTACATTATTAGATTGACACAAAGCCTGTGGCCTGTCAGTAGTAATGAAAATATTCTATTAACTGGATTGCAAGAAGAGCAGAGAACCAACCTCCAAGTCACAACAAAACATCCGTCCTTGGCTTACATGAATGCAGGCCATCATTTGTTTAATGCTGCCCATAACAATCTTAAAAGGGAGCTGGTTTAGAACAACTTTGTCTTGAATATGTGCATAATCTGACACAGGTGTCCTTGCTACTCATTTTCTTCCATGCATCTAGAGCAAGAGAGATGAGGCACCATTTCCTACCCTGATTGTGCACCTGTGGTTTGAATCAAAAATCACTCACAAGATTACATTGTGGGATGGTGAATACTGAAGTTTGGCTCCAGGCTGCTAGGAGGCTGAGCAGGACAGTGAGGTGTTTCACCTCACATGTGCAATTTAAGGGTATCTCAGCCAGCGTTTATCTGTCAGCTGGATAAACTGCTTGCAGAAAACTATCATCTGTTTGCTGCACTAATTTTGCTTTATTTATTTCTATTTTGACAATCAAATGAGTCTTTAAAAGCTATTTATATAAAATACTCATATCCACAGAAATAAAAAGTAGCAGGGAACCAGAAATTATGTTAGTTTATATAAAAATGTCTTCATCATATTTTGAAACATTATGTGATAACAGCACTAGTTGGTTTTTTCCCTTACCAGCAGAAACAAAACTAGCAGAAGTCAGCACACCAATTTCCTTTTTAGTTCATTTTCCTAATCATCTATAAATATTTAAACATTAAAAACTTTCAGAGATATTTTTGTTGTTGTTCATTGAAGATACTTCATATTTTTTACATTTGTGAGTGTAAATTGTCTTAAACCAAGATACCATGTAATTGTAACACCAAGGAGGTATGTTCTGATGTACTAGAACAAATAACGTTAAGATATTTTTGGAACAGATTAAGAAGAATAGGTGACAGAGGAATTAAGCTATAGGTTTCTGAAGTAAACTTTAAGAATAAATTCTTTTGACTGTATATTTCAGATTGCCTATAGTTTGTTCAGCTGCCAGCAAAGTTTGTTCTTCTAGCTATGTAGATGACTAGACTCAAAAAATTAATTTAAAATCAATAATAAAATGTTGTAAAATGGCAGAGAGATTTTACAGTCTAAATTTAAGCACCGGCCTTTATTACTACGTTCATTTTCTGGATGTATCATCTTTTCCTTTTTTTTCTTCCTATTCACTAAATGAGGAACATTAACTTCTAACTTTAGGATCTGAGAACTGCTTTTAAGTTAGATGCTAGAAGCAGCCAGTAGGTGAACAACTCATGCACTATTCTGCAAACATGTGCTTAACATTTGCTTCTATAGACAGTCACACAATTCGACTCTTTTGCTCTTTCTCACTATGGCATTGCCATCCGTGGTAGGAAGGACTCACAAGTATGACCATTCTTAAAAAACAGAAAAATTATTCAGTTATGCTCTCTGGAAAATACTGTGTTGAACTTACAGTATTCCTTATTCCATCTTTTGCACAATCTTTGCTTTTTTAAACTGAAAAATACACACAGAGCTGTATTACTTGATTGGTTGTTTATCTTGGATACGATTATGCAAATATTAAAAACATTGGACTGAAAGACTCTGGGATTACAGAGAGGATGTGAACCAATGCATTTGACTTTGTCTCCAAATATGTTTGTCTCTATTTAACCAATTATTGTGGCAGGTGACTGGAAAATGTAGGAAAGATTTACAAATCTATACTTTTTCAGCAGGTTTTTGATTCACCTTTCCAAAATCCAAGACAGTAAAAGGTATTTCAGTGCTAACTGGATTTGGTGTTTTGTTCACTTAAGAGGATTTCTGCACACTAGGATAAAAAAGAAACTAAGTTGGTCATATGAAGGCTGTATTTGTGCATTACTAGTTTTCATATCTTACACTAATACTGAAGTAAATATATATGTCAGTTTAAGAATGGCAGCAAAGAATAGATAAATTTTCAAATGAAATTGAGGTTTTAAACAAATGCCACAATTGAATGGAGTGAATGTAGTAAGAAATGGTAATTGAAGGGTTCTAAATCTGAAATTGGAGGAATCCCAGCAGTTCTATTGTCAGCTTTAGCGGTGAAGAGCTTATTCATTTGCCAATAAGAGCAGACACTTTAGTCAATATTAAATCTTGTGAATTGACCCAACCTGTTAAATGAAAAAGTACCTTAAACGTGAGAAGTGACTTGAATAAGGTCAATGACAGTTCTCATTATCTACTAGGAGAAAGATATCTAACACTGTGTAATTGAGACTAGAATTTCTTTTGTTTTCCTGGTCATTACTTGATCTCATTATTGTGTCATTCATGTTTTATTGTAGTGTTGATGAAAATAATGATGCCCAAATATATTATTTATTGTAAATGTAACATCAGGAAATTATCTTTCTGTGTTTTGTAAATCGACACGAAGAAGTATTAGGGGAAAAAAAGGCATTAGAAAATAAAGGTTTACTTGAAACAGAAGACCAGTACTATTACAGACCTAAAATTCTTGTTTCATAATCAAATCACTTTGTCTTTATATCTCAGGCCAAGTTTAGAATGGCTGAAACACTGGAAGCCTTGAGTAAATGAACAGAGATTTATAATAATAATAATATCTACTATTATCGTTATTATTAAAGTAGGAACAAAATAAAAGGCCTCATGACATTTTTTTAAAGACCTTTATCTTTTGATTTCTATTGCTTGCATGTTAACTGCTGGAAATGCATTCTTTAGAATTAGTATTTACAGGTTGATTCCTAATAATTTATTGGAAATAAGTTTCCAAAACCACAATCACAATGATCAACAACGTTAAATTTATAATAAAGAATTTAGATTGGAATTAAAAGCAATGCTAAGACACAAAATTAAATCTTTTTGAGGACACTGTTTTGTATTCATAGACCAAGTATATTTGGAATCTACATGGTCTATACAGATTAATATCTTGTCTCTGTTGTTTGCCAAAGATAGAAGAATATATCTATCCTTATTAAATCATCCTCTGCAAAACTTAAATGTGTGAAAAACTTCTCACATGGAATTTTACTGAATGTTTTTGTGGTTTAACTGGTGGAGAAGATGGAAAACAAAAGCAAAAAGACAGGAATATGCAAATAAGTAGAAGTATTAACCAACAGTTAAATCCTTTCATCCTCTTAATATATGAACCATAAGTGATTTTAATATTAAAATCTTGGGATGCAAGAGAATTATGTTAATTAAATAAGTTCCAAGTGGAGATTTCTTTAATTCAATGTATCAATATCATACTGGTTTTGTGGTGTGGGACTGGTCAGCTGTGTCAGATATTGATGTCATTTTGTTTCTTTTTAGGATATTATGTTAAATTTATTATCAGAGTTAGGTTTCCCAAGATAATCTTACAGGCTGTATTTTAAGTAAAATACCCAATAGCAATAAAACTTTAAATGTTGTCCACAAGGATAATTCTAGCTAAAACTGGTTCATGGAATCCATCAACTAACTGTAAAACATTAGTGCATCTAAAATGTGAGACAGAATGCTAGTTCTAGCATGTTGTCTTTATATAACCTTGAAGGAAGTGCAGTTTGGTAGGTTGGTTTTTAAATGTAAAAATGTCATATTATTTGCAAACGGTGCACTATAACTTTTGTCTCCTTATTTATGACTGTTACACTTCTGGCCAGGGCAGCTGAGGAAATGATTTGCACCTAAAATTCACATGAAGGACCTGTGAATTAGCAAATCACATGTGAATTAGTCAATTTCAAAGAAGAAATGGGAAGACACTGTGGGAAGAAGAATCCTTCTACTCTTTTTTTTCCCCTTAAATCAGGTTGTAAGAAAAAGATTGTAGCATCTACCAGAAAATTGTCTCCAGCAAATACAATAAAAAATTTGGCAATTACATTGCCCAAATGTAAAAAAAGATTTTTTCTGTGAAGTTGGCATAAGTTCTGAAGGAGGGAAGCCATATAAACATGGAAACAGAGGATAAATCACAGTGACTTTTTGGTACATTATATATCTGGATCAAAAAAATTATTTAAAAAAATTCATGTCAAATGCAGTCACAGACCCTCAGTGGGGGCCTTAGGAAAAACTGTGTCCCTGCAACAGGCACTGAGGCCACCTGAAATGGGAATGTATGTATTCATGCCATTGAATGCACTTGTCTCCTTGCCTTTGCCCTCAAACCAGCCTTGCACCTCAAAACCAAACATCAAGAGTTTTGAGCTCAATCCTGAAACATACTCTCAAAGCCTTGGGAAAAGCTCTTTGGCCTGCAAAGGGATTCTTCTTACAATTTAGTAATATCGAAAATGGTTCTTACTAATACAGACATACGCATCAAATGCTTTCTCTCATCGCTGCCAGTCATGACTGCTGACCCAAGGGGAAGCTGTACATTTGTGTGTGTGTGAAGTCCATTGACTGACTGCAGAACAAGAATGGTTGTGTCTATATTGGCAAGAAGTGTCCATCTGTAAAGCAAAACAGGTAATGGCTGGTGCTGAGGGCTTAACATCCAAGTGATTCAGGAAGGTCTTTGTGTTGAATTCACTCTGGACTGCTCTTGTACCATGGACTGAGTGGATGTTTGCAGCTATTTGTGCCACTGGAATACATCTGCCAGGTTAGCTTCATCTGAAACTACTTTTAGTTCAAGAATCTGCTACACTCTCTATGCACATCACAGCACATCATAAATCAAACTGGATTTGATTAGATCCACCTCATAGATGTTGTGAATGAGTGCTTAGGTCACTTAAAGAATCATCATCAAAGGTATTGGCAAAAAGCAGGTTTTAATATCAATTTGTGAAGGTATGACTTTAACAGTTTAATGGCAAGGTTCACTCTGTTACTTATTACATAGATGAAGCATACATAAGAAAATTGGATTAGAATCAATTTAGAATGATTTACAAGAAGACAAGGAATGCAAAAGGGTAAAGGTGCAAAGGATATGATTACAAAAGATAAGGGCACAAAAGGGTTTAGCAGCACTTAATCATTGACTAATTTAATATTTATAAAGTGATTCAATATGGTTTACTAGATTTACAAAAACGACTTAATTATAGATTCACAATAACAGCATTCATACCTTAATCAATGCACAGATGAACGCAAAGAGATGTATATATCTATATCTATGTGTGTAAAGGTACTTACTAAAATTCCACTCAGGTTCAGTAAAATACATCAAATCCCATAACATTTCTCAACAGGCATGGGTTGCACCTTGAGGAATGGTGAGGTGGGGATTATCAACCTAGGCCTCATCATCAGTGATGGTCTGTTGAATATCACAAACTTGAGAGCTCATGAGCTCCAAGAGGTGTCCCACTTAGGGGGAGATGCTGGTATAGCCTGCTGCATTCCAGAAGAACTCAAAGGGCTTCCCTTAAGACCACTGTTTATAGGGTCACAAGATAATTGTGTCTAGTGATCAGTCAGTTTCCACCCTGGCCATAACACACGTTGTAAATACTAGATTTTTTTACCAGTGGTAGTGTTCCACTCCAGCTAAAATTAATTTTTTCAAAATATCTTGTAGCAGCAGCACCATTTCACTTGGGCTATACAGTTCAGGTGAATGATTTAACAGAGCTAAGAAGGATAACTGGTTATTCTTTATTCCCCACCTTGGTCAGGCAGTTGATGTTCCTGTTATGGTCAGAATCATTCCCACCTTTATCATGCAAGAGCACCTTGGGACAAGGGACACTTCAGCAACTGTCGCCTTGAGATTTGCAGTCTTTTGATGT
>VZTD01003625.1:1746-40772 GCA_013397725.1 Rhagologus leucostigma | reverse complement strand
ATAAATATATATATATAAAATATTGAAAATTTATTCAAGAATCAAGAAAACATGTTCATTGACTGAGTTTCTGAAAAAAACATACATTTCTGAGAGATTCATTTGGACTCAGTGAATAATAAATTGTCAAGCTTCACACATTACTAAGAATAAAACAAACTCCCCAACCTCTACAGAGTATGGTCCAAATTCGGTCCACTAAAATTCATCTAATATTTCTTCTCCTTCTTCTTCCTCTTCTTCTTTCTTCTTCTTCTTCTCCTTCTCCTTCTCCTTCTCCTTCTTCTTCTTCTTCTCCTTCTTCTCCTCTACTTGCTCTTTCTCCTCCTTCACCACAACTGTCATTATCATCATTGAACAATTAATAATATCTGTATATGGGGAGGTATGGTAAAATCTGAAAACTAAGAGAAATTAATTTGTACTTGTTTATGGTGACGTAATTTGTTGTATTGCTCTTCCAATTTTAACTAACACAGAAAACAAGTAGACAAACATTAAAGATTGCATATTCACTGAGATTGCTTTTTTCTTAACTGTGCTATTTAATAATGGATTGAATAGCATAAAAATAGAGAACAGGCAATGGATAGGACTTTGAAGTCCTGATGCTCTAATCCTCTAGATTTACAGGCCCAAATTTTCATGCATTGTCTTCCACCAGCACTGAGGCAGAAAAATGGAGCTGGCTAAGGACCGAGCACTGTTACAAAGAAAACTCCTAGACTGCCTGCTAGCAAGTGACTCACTTCTCAAAATGCTGGATGACTAGAAAGTAAGGTCAAAAATCAATGAAATCTGCCGAGAGATCTCACTGAAAACAATAAAATACAAAGAAATATGTCAATTTCTCTGGACATTAAATACAAAAAATAAACTTAATTTTACACTATATTTTAAAATGTAAACATTGGCATGAATTTTTTTCTTCCTTCTAGCCTTATATTTTTTATATTTTTGGCTAAACCCCTTTACAAGACTTTTGCTCCTATCAAGACATAGATGTCTTCACTAGTGCAGATGGAATTGTGATGATAGCACTTTGCAGTGCTGCAGACAGCCAATCTGTATAATCTCTGTTTTAATATGGTTTAGCTCAGGCAGCTTTTCCTAATTCATGTTCTGAGTCTGGCTAAACATTGGAACAAGAGAAATGTTATACTGTTTGAGTTCAGAAAGACAGATGGAGCATATTTGCTGCATATTGAAACCTAGCAGAGAACTATTTCTTCTGGTAGCTGTAAGGTAACTGCTGAATAAGTTGAAGGGGGAAAAACAGGTGTGGAGCAGAAGTTTTAAATCACTTCATTTTTGTGCTTCCTGGAATTGCTGATGTTCCTTATTTACTAGGGCAAAAGTGTTAAGAACCCCTAACAGTCTCAGTCTATTCAAGAAGACACTTTATGTTTGAAATAACATGGAAAATCATTTTCATGTCAGATTGTAAAAAAGCTGATATATCAGCACAGCCTAAAAAAAATAAAAGAAAAAATTGCCTTCACCCTTCTTGTTTCTTATTCAGGGCTTGTTTGATATAGGAAATCTGGCTTTTTTTCTGTGTTTCAAATGTATTTCCTCACCATCTTGAACTGCTATAGTCACCAAAGATATAACTACACTTACATGTTTGATTCCATTGTTTACAGTTTGTGTGTTACCCCTTTTCATGTTGAGCCTTGTGAAACTAGTGATTCGTATATTGGAAGAAAGGCACGACAGGGACTCAATTCTACAGGCTTAGGCATACAGGCAAAGATGATGTTTATCCCGTGGATATTTAACCTAATGTTTCTGGTAGTTTCTCCATTTTCTTCTTCCCCATCCCCTTGCCTGTCTCGTAGAAAATCTGATTGAACAGTACACCAAAGATTCTATTATATCACCTGTACCCTAAGGCAAGATTAAACATACCAAGGTCGTTTCTGATAAATCTGGATGTAGTGTGGTCTTTGAAACTTCTCATAAAGACACTGTAATCTTTAAACAGTCTTTTTGAGCTCTAAATAATCTCTGACATTTTCCTGCATATCTAACATAATATCTAACATTCTCTTACTGCAATTAATTTTGTCCCAAAGATTTTGAGAAATGACTACTGCCCTTGGCTTTAAAAAAAACTTTAACAAAGAGAAGACTACCATCATATCTCCTTTGGATTATTTCCTCCAGTTCTTTCCCCTGTTCTATACAATTTTCCCTCCAGCCTCATTCTCTAGACTTTGACAACACAGTTACACTGACATCCACTGAGATATATCCATTTCATTATTTCCCAAAATGTGATGACCAAAATGGGGTCAAATACTCCTTGACTATTACAATATTTGATAAAGTAGAAATCCTTCAACTGACAAACAATAGTCTTATTCATTCTCCCTAGTACAATCTCTTTTTTTGATGACAGAATTTGACAGCAGCTTGTGACTCATGAAAGCACTGGATGCAGCTGATTATTCCTTTCTAAGTTTAGAATTGAATTTAAGACTGAAAACATTTTAATTCTTTGGTTTGCTAGGTATCAGCCTGCTTCTATAGAAGAAGTGAATTTCCTAAGATCATGCTCCAGGTAAGTGTGAGCTCACAGGTCCCTAACTTAATATACTGATCATCATGAAGCAAATTTCACAGAAGGATAAACATTTTAAAGCTGTTTGTGTTCTTGCAAGTGTGACTCAAGTATATATCTAAGAATAAAAAAAAAGAAGGTAGAAATATTGTAATTGCTGAAAATGCTTTGCTGTGATCTGTCATTAGACATCAGTGAATCTGCAAACACCAGACATGATCACCCCTTCATTCAAAATATTTCAATGTTTTGAATAGACAGAAAAAAGTACAGGAAAAAACCAGATCCAGTTAGTTCTGGTGCTCACCGATTTAATATTTATTTGCAAGATTATGATTTTTATAGTTCTGGTTTACTTATGTTGACCTTTGTTGACACTGCCATGATCTGTTGCCCAAGATATGATTTCTAAGTTTGGCTGCGACGGAGATAATTTTCTTCACCAGTTTTCTTCCTTTTGCTCTTATCCTGAGCCCACCACACCCCTTACCCTGTCCCGCTGAGAGTTGAGGTGCCAGACAGACTTCTTCCACAGCACTACTATATTTGTGAATTTTAAATGCTGTTTGGAAAACTTGACTGTTGATATCTCAGGAAAAATTAATTGATTTTTAGTACCTGTTATAGTGAAAGTATTTCTGTCACCAACCACATTCCTCTAACTTCCATGAATTTGAATTTTATTTGTGTGTTATCTTCTGCCACTGTGCCTTTACTCCAAGGGCTATTTAAGGTCTCTTTTTTAGACCTATCTTATGAAGTTTATTCTGCTTTGGAAAGTTCTGTGGAATTCTATGCCATGTATAAGGGAAACTATAAAAATTTAATCCACAGGTAATGGGAAATCAATGTTGGTATCATCAAGCTGAACTTGTAGACACAGAACTTTAATACGAATGTGAAATATGTTGAGAGCTGAAAACATACAGGTGAATAAGGACATAAATACTTAGAGCTGGCTGCTGTATGTGTGGTATTTTGTAAAGCAAGAAGGAATTTAAATGCTGAACTTTGAACCATTACTTCATTCCCTCCTTTAAATAAACAAAATCCCCAGCAAGTTAAGAACACCATTATCCAGAATGATGGAACTTAATAAATAGAAACTGAATATCTCGCAAATATTCAACTCTCATTAATCAAACAGTTTCCCACACTTTATAATTGGATTTTGTTATGGGCTTACTCTTTAAAATATAGAACCCCATTCCAAAAGATGTACTAATGCCTAGGTCATTCCTGATATGAATTAACAAAAAGTAAAGGATTTCTACTGAATAATTCTTGGGATTAGTCTTTTCTAAGGCTAAAACTGAATTACGCAGAAAGTAACAAAATATTGTAAGTATACTGTAGAAATACCAACTACTGGGAGACAAGATCTTTCTGGGTCAGGAATAAAGTCCTTGCAAAGACAGAAGAGGGTAAAGCAATAGTACTGAAATTATTTTTTGGCTAATTTTTCCTTACATTATTAAAAAAAATTGATCCTATGCAACACAATGCTACTGATATCAAATGAAATAAAAGTGTGAAGTCAAAAAATATTTGGAGGTATTTGATTAATTATCAACTGTATTTTCCTTCCCAGTATTATCAAAATGAACACAGTGATTGTGAAAAAACACAGTGAGTGTTCTTGAGTCCCAATGACTAAGGGCTGTATACACTAAAGTAATATTAGTACAAGGACCAATTGAAACTTTTATAAAAACTTCTTCACTGTGCATCTGAATATGAAAAGAAATTGTTTCTTCTGTAACTTGTGTTCACTGATATACCTTTAATAACTTTCTTTTTTTTTTTTAATTCCCTATTAAAATACAACTGTTCAGGTTTTATGAAAAAAAGTCAACATGTCTCTCAACAATTAATTTGAAATATGCCACTAGTAGTTAACTCAGAGTGCTGGAGTGTCAACTAACATCAAATTTAGTGCCATGCACAATAAGATTTTTATAGGCCTGTAGCAACACTATTTTTTTCCCATTTAAGTACATTTTGAATTAAACTCTGATCCATTTTCTTCATGCTTTCCACTCGGTGAAATACTTTGCAAATCCGTTTTTCAAACTTCTGTCTTTACTCTTGTAAAGCACTGTTATTTCCCTGGTTTCCTCTAGAACATCGCATGGAGAAATAACTCTGACACATGGCGCTCTGTAATACAAAGTCCATTCAGCTACAGAAAGTCTGTTCCATTTAGCAATTATTCCCTAGAAGCTACATCTGAATAAGAGCTTAGCTATAAGAAAACAAGCAGTGTGTAATTTTTAGGTACCTTCATTCTTCATTTACCTACTCTGAAGCCTAATGTTCATGGAATCCTAGACAGGGATGCTGCTAACAGAGACACTCAATACTTCCCCATTTACTCAGGAGTCAGACACTCTTCTTTATCAATCATGTTTAAAACTATTCCTTGTCACATGACAGCATCCAAAATAGACATCATCTAGTCCCAGAAAAAGCAATAAACTTGGTCCAGTCTTCCTCATTTGTGTTGCATTCTTAGCGCTTTGTGCTGTTAAGAAGACACGTGTATCCAGTAGAAACATTGGTATTATGCATTTAAGCAGATAGAGGCCTTCTGAATCTAGTCCTTTCCACAAAGTTACACAACTTCAGAAAGGAAGTGTCCTTTGCCCAGCTTAATAACCACGTTGTTTGCCTCTCTTCTAGCATAATTTAAAAGTCTTATTGCTGAAGCATAAAATAAACAAGAATTTCTGTAAGTACTTAGGCTTAGATTTAAAGGCATGATTTCTTTTTTAACAGTGTGGTTTAGTGAGTTTGGGAATCCATGCAAGTATATGAGAAAGCTCCCACACTAGCAAGCAGTATTTTGTACATCAGCACTATGAGCTTAAACTAGTGCACAATGTTGTACAGTGTAGCGTAGTCTAGTCTATCCTACTACAACCATAGAATCAAATATTCATTCTCTAGTAAAATAATTAAACTTAAAAAACAAAGAAAGCATATACTGGCAAGTTCTGCATTGTTGGTACAGGCAGCAGATGCTGTTTTTCCAATGCCCAAGGCAAATTAAGCCTACAGCGATGGGCTCTCACCTATTTAGCTACAGGGGTCCAACAGCTGTACTCACTGATCTAGCTAATGAAGGAAATGAGGAGGAATAAAAATTATGGTCTCAACTATATCTGGATTTCCCACTGAAATATGTGGATAAATATTGTTGAAATAACTTTTGGTCACTGCAGTTATATAATTTTGAGACATATTGGATTATTTATAATTTATTTTTAAAATATTATTTTTTATAAAAGACTAAGTCTGGATTCCAGAATTTTACCATATGAAACAATCTCATCAGAACCACTTACTATAGGGCAAGACTAAACCATAGTTTCAGGAGAGCTTGGAATGGCACCAAAATTGGGATGACACACAAAGGTAAATGCACACAGAAAATAAGAACAAACAGGTATGCTCCAGACATGTGCAAAGATGGTTTCTCATCCAAAAAGAAGTTAATATCTTCTGTTTCTCTGCCAGTGCTCACTACAAGATTTAAATTATAATCGAATACTTATCTTTATAACACCTGGCAGAGGTCAAGTAAATAAAGTATTTTTTCAGGAATAAATTAAATAAATTTTAGGTTAAATTAGAGGCTTATATAAAAGTAGCTGGCAAAATCTGCTAAATATCACATAAGTAAAAACTCTGTTTTGGAAAAATTGAAAGCAGAAGAGTTTAAGGTTCTAAGAATTAGCTTTCTTTTTTATTTTTAACTCCAGTTGAAGAATCTAGAATGGCACACTCAAAAAAATAAAAAAATATTAACAAATAGATGCCTAATGTAAGAAAGCTGTTTGAAATCTGTAGTTGATGGAAAAGATTATTTTCCAGAGTGAATCATCCCATCCTAAGAGATCAAGACAGGGCACTTGAACTTAAAAGTTAGTGTCTAACTTTTAGGTATTTGCTGGTGGGCAAAATACATCCCACTCCGAAGTTTTGTGGGAAAAAGTTTTCTTTAGCAATCTGGAGAGTAACTAGCTGCTGACAAAGTTTCTAACTCAGGCTTTCTATCAAGCACTTCTGAAAACAATCCATATTCAGGTGCATGAGTAATCCTTTAGAGGTGCTCATTTTTTTTCTGTTAACTAATGGGAGTGTCATGACAATAAGCTTAAAGTAAATGCCACCTTTTGGTGACCAGATGGAGATGAAAGGAACTCAATTTTAAGTGATATTAGGACATAAATCTTTTAAAACTCATGGCTGTGTAATTATCAGAGGGGGTAAATTTCATAATATTCTCTTTTCATGTTTTTACTTCAGTATCATCACCACTCTTTGCATTGTTTCTCTCTTGTTGAACATAATGGGAGGCAGATACTGTCTGAAGGCATCACTATTTTTGGTTTTCTTCCAAAAATAAAGCACCTTTTTGTTACTGGTCAGTGTGTGCAGAGAGGACAGAGCTGAGAGCGTACTAGAGAAACCCTATAACCTTGTACTGAAAAATGCTGTGGCAATACTTGCCTTATTACAGAAAATAGCCTATTATATGCCCACTGGGAATATGGTATGAAGATAAATATGTGCTGAGGATAAAAGTTAGAATATATTAGATAAGAGTGCTTTTATGATGAGTAATATGGCATCTTTTCTACATGTAAGTGAATTTTGCAAAATTTGACTTCAAAGTTTAAGGGTGATAACTGCAGAAAAGATGTAAGGGGAACTAAGAGTAAGACTTACGTATTCAATAAAGCAAGAAGACAAAATATATGTTGTTATATCAACTCTCAATACGCATGTTTATTCCATTTACATCAATGGCAATTACACATGTTTTGTATAGACAGAAAAGTTTAAGGTAAGCAATCC
Source organism: Rhagologus leucostigma (assembly GCA_013397725.1). Taxonomy (NCBI): domain Eukaryota; kingdom Metazoa; phylum Chordata; class Aves; order Passeriformes; genus Rhagologus; species Rhagologus leucostigma. The sequence continues at coordinate 33,343 of VZTD01003625.1, read as the reverse complement.
CATAAAAGCAAAGCAATTAAAACTTTTACTTGAAATAAAAATTCCATCTTTGGCACACTGCGTTGTGTATAGGTTTAACAGCACAGATGGCATACTACTTTATATCCTTTTCTGCTGCTATCTACAACAGTTAATTGAAATATTTTCTTTGTTTGCTTTAATAGAGAGGAGAGAAGAATTCATGTGTGTTTGTCTCTTTAATGAAATAAACTATTTTCAGTACAAGATTCATAGAAAATTTTTTTGGTAATTGTAAAAGACAGCTGTCATGACCATACTGAAACTAGGATTCAGAGACACTAGGTAAGACATTTATGTCAATTAGATTGTATGTATTATCTTGGCACATTTTATTCATGGTGTTGTTTAAAGTCTATTATTTCACAGCTCATTGGTTTGCCAAAAAGAAAAAACCCGCAAAATATTCTCCACTTTTGAAAAGAACTTAAACTCCAGAGGTACTAGTTATTCAACTAATAACTCTTAGCAGTTGAAACAAGGGCAGATTTTATCTTTGAAATATCTCTATCAAGATTTTTTGGGTCTCTTTGTGATGGAATTTGGTATGTGTTATGTTATAGTTTCACACCAGTGAAACAACAAGAAATTCTCTTACATGTAACCAAATCTTGCTTACTCACTGGCCTTGCTCTGATCCTGGGTCAAAGAAGTCAGAATCTTGCTATATTTTTGTGTAGTAATGGAATTGATGCCTTGTAAGTATATAAGACTTCTTGAAGCATTTGAAGACAGTTTTATCCTCCCACTAAATAATAAAAATTCTTATTAACCATAAATTATTAATATAAGCAGATTCTCATATTATTCCCTTCATTCTCAAACTGAATATTGAAGCCTATTGCAAAAATTTTGCTTCGGGGATTTTCAGGGAGGTCATTCATGGAGTTTAATACATATATGTGATGTGAGTAAAATTAACTACATCCTAAAACAGGAGAAAAAAAACCCCCAAACTTCTCCAACTGAATTTCTACTGTTTTATTTCTAACTTTCTCCACCATATTTATATTTTCCCTTTCTTTTGACTTGACCTTAAAAAGTATTGATTATTTTACAGAAAAGTATGATTTACTGTATTTTAGGAGACTTTCTTAATATATGCAAGATTAATGGATATTTACTATTACCTAATCTGCAAAAGTAAGGTGTTTCTTCAATGCTAACAGAGAAATCCTTATCTTCTTCTGAGCTGCATGTCTTGCAAGAAAATGCTATTGTTAATCTTTGTCAGATAAAAAATATAAGTCAAGCTTACACATGCAGTTGATCCACCACATAAAGTTGCAAATACACGAAACATTTCTGGTTTGATGGTCTTCAGGAGCATCTTTTTTCTATAAGATTGGCTTGAAGGCTTTCACACTGGTATTTTTATGAAAAACTATGGGTTCAGAAAAAAATTACAATATTGATAAATATTTGAAAGTAGTTTTCTACACTCATATTTTTGGAAAGCAGTAGACATAATAAAACTATATATTCAGGTAATATCTTAATTTTGCTATTCCAGTTTCTATTACCTGTAAAATGGAAAAAGCTATTATTTTTATTGTATATTTTTCTTTCTATTCGGATTCCTCTGGGATGTTTAACTTTGGCCCTGAATCTAAAAACACTTCTTTTTATGGCTAACGCCTAAGTTTAAGAAAATGACCTTTACAGCATATTCTCATTTGAGCAACAACAAATTATCTTGGCCAACCAGTGGTCCTCTGTTCTTACAGGTCGTGCTTCAGGAATTCTGCATAGATGAGGAAGTAATTTCTATCATACCACAAAAAAAAAAAAAATTACAGTATACAGTACAGCTCACGGGAACGAAATAAGAAGAAATTACAAAGAAATAGAACCTCAATCAAAGGCCCTGTCAGTATTTGCTAATAATCATGCTCCAGGTATCAGCAGAAACTCAGAGAAATTTGTTGTACACTTCACACAGGGAATTATGACTCCAATTCCAATACTACGAAAGTATTTTTTCTTGTTTAACAGTTGTCCTGCAATGCTTCCATGAGTCAATTGTTAAAAATCAATGCTTATTTCCTTGTGGTGGCCTATTGTATTTTTAATTGAATCCAGATTTAAAAGTAAATAACAAACACTATCTCTCTTCATGTTCATGAAATAAACAATCCCAGCTTTGGCATTTTTACTAGAACACTAATATTGCATTTGGAATATGAGGCCATTTATTTTTGGTTCTCTGCCTAAAATATTGGGAAAATAGACATGGTTGATTTCTATTTTGTGCAAGATTTATCTCTAATTTAAGACTGCATAATTGCCTGGAGGTTGGAAATGGATAACTTCATCATAGTAAATAAAATTTGTATCATCCAAAGCCTCTTTCTTTTTCTGGAAATCCTTTGCTTTTTATCTCCTCAATATTTTAAGCAGCATGTGTTTTTATACATTTTCATAACAGTTCCTTTAAGTTTTCTCTTAGATTGGAACTGTTTTATTTTCCCTTAGAACTGGTAATGGTAGAAATTTCATGAAAAAGGAAATTGTCATAAAACTTCTGGTCTATCTTCCTATACTTAAGAGTGCCTTGTCTTCTTCTTTGTTCTAAATACAGAAAAGTTTCTAGGTCAAGACACAAACTTGTTAGGTAAATTCTGTCCTGAGGCAGATTTTTATTAGAAGAATAGGGGTCATATTAATTGTAAACATCATCTTTAATCACAAAAATAACTCTAAAAATTTGAGTGATGTCATTAGTTGAATTTTTCTGAACCTAAATATCTATATATTTTCAGTTTCTAATCAGAATTTTTATTGTTAGACCAACTCTTAAGTCTTCAAAAATTAGAGCAGGCTGGCTTCTCAGGGTTTTTACTGATGAGTCTTTCATCAGGACACTTTGTACAGCCAGAACTGAACTAGAACTCTGTAACCAGTTTGAGTCCTTTAAAAAAAATTAAAATTGTGCTCTTCAGAGTTTGCTATATGAGAGCTGAGATTTGAGTAGTAAGCTAATTCCAGTAGATAACAAATGCAGTGCGTGAAGAAGCTAGCCTTAGGGATTTTCTTTATTGTGCTACTGGCATTCAAATTCATGTAAACAATTACCTATTTCAGCTGAATATCATCTAACATATGGATCTAATAGCTTTATGCCCATTTTAAATCTAATCAGTCTTCAACTTGGCTGTCATTAGTTGCGAAAAAAAAACAGATTTGAAGCAAAACAAAATAATTCAGGTCTGAAAGGACATTCAAGGAAAACTTGTGATATTTGCTGGAGAAAGACAAGTATTTTTGGCTCCATTAGCACTGCTTCTAAAGGGCCACAGCACAATCCACTAAAAAACAGAGTTTAATTGCTAAAACTAGTGTGTTTACAAGGTTGCTGTTACCACTGAAGGATTTCACTTCAATGGAAACAAACCTTGGTTCTCCTTCCCCATCCAGACTCAGTTTAAATACTGGTACAAACCTGCCAGGGGAATGGTAGCAAAGGGGTTTGAGAAGGAATGGCCAAGATAAAATTTACTGGGTTCACAGACATACTGAAAACTTTCAGACTGATAAAAATACATCCATCTAATTGATGAAGGCATTGTTGTCTCTGCCTGAGAGATAGAGAAGCAAATTACAAACATTTGTGCTGAATCTTGCTTTTTTTCTATCAGTAACAAATAACTTTCTATTTGTGATAATTTTTCTTTTTTTTTTAACAGTATGAATTTTAAATTTTATTCACTACTCTGATCATGATCAGAGAAGGTTCTGTAAAGTAGCAGAGAGAATTCTACGTAACACTTTCTAAACTAGATGAATACTAACAACCAAGTGTTTAACAAAGCCTGCTTAATGTCTTGGGAGAAGCAGAGAAGGTGTACTGGCTTTAGAAAATGAGACACTATATCTTGCTAGTAAGTAGTGGCTTTCACAGCTGTAACCAGTGTGTAGTCTCAGTAAGGCTGCTTAATTTTAAAGGAAATTCTATTTGTAAAGTTAAACTGTCAAGCAGAACTGTAGAGGGACTGAAAAGATCCAAAACTTATGTTGCAGAAAATAAGTAAAAGTACATGCTGGCATATTTGTGAAATGAAAACTTTTTCTTAATCCTGAGTTTTTCATAGTAGCTCTTGGAAAACTGCTCTTTCAACTCCAAGTGTTCAGAGAGTCTAATTCTGGTTCATTAGATTTACGGCAGAACTTTTGCTGGTTTTGTGGTCACCAGAACTTGGTCCACGGCTACAAACAGTGGCCACATAAGGAAAATATAGTAATGGCCTTCTTTTGCCTGTTCAACTTAGGTTTGTAGAAATCTTCTAAGATGAAGTGATTCCATTTTCTCCTCTGTTGGAAAATATTTAAGCCAATTTCTCTCACCTTCCAGAAGAATATCCCCACTCTTTCCTTAGTTTCTGAAGTAATTCGGTTCAGCAAACACAAGTTTTGTATGTGTAGGGGCAGAGGGGGGTAAAAGGGAAGAGTGAGGTTTACTTCTGCAAACTGATTATAAATGTATAGAATCTGCCTTCTTGAAGATTTAGTTATACTTTCTATAGTCCTTATGAATATTATGGATATGCCACCCATAATCATGGACACACAAACTAACAAGATCCTGACTCATGCATTTTTCTCCATGGTAAATTTTTAATGACACCTTCTAAAGTATCTCTAAATTTTCAGACAATAATTTCACTAAGAAACAGATGGAAATTTATTTGTCATGCATTCTAATATACATATATCCATTTTCTACTCCAGATTATGAGTATATATTTATTTTTGGGAGACACATATGAAGAAACATCAGAATTCAAAAGAAAGTTTGTCAGGATCAAAACATAGTCCTACATATGACTGGAAAATTATTTGAACACCTAAAAAAGCTTTAAATGCTGGGATATCCACATGCCCCTGCAATTTCAGGGGAGTCAAAGGGTTGTAGGAATACCTGTGTTGCTTTTGGATGACAAAAAACCATCTTGATTCCACAGTTACTTTGTGACAAGCACCAAACCACTTACACTCCTTAAAGCTGTACTTTTGCACGCAGTTTTGTCTAGCCTGACCCCAAGTACAGTGATACACGGTCAGATGAAGTACCAGGGACCAACATTTGTACCTCTAAGAAACTATCTGGTTAAAAAAAAAATTAAAAATCTGACATAAGATTGTGAATGATGTCACATGGTTTTAAACACCCCTTTGAGTACCATTTGCGAACTAAAAATCCAACCTCTTGCTTAAGCCAGAGAAGAGGAGAAAAAAGCAAATAGATATTATTACCATTTTTATGTTCTAAGCATAATGCCTGTGTTTCCATTCTTCGCTTCTGTGTTTTGAAACAAAAAGCAGGGTTTTTTTTATTAGACATACCAAACTATATATAGCTCTGTGCAGAAACAGTTTCAAGTTAAATTTATAAAAAATGTCTTTAAAGATATATTTTCAGTGGGATGAGAAACTCATAAAATTTTCCAGATATCTTGGATCTTCTCAGTGGTTAGGTCACCTTTCAAGGTTATGCTTTATCCTGATTTCTGAGATTATTTACTTACCACTTCCACTCTGAAAGCAAATCAATGGTACCTGTCTCGATCCATCCTCCTACCAACTGAAAAATAGCACAGTGGAAGAAGTGCGCAAAAACAAATGTTACCACAAATGATTACGTTCACAAGAAGAAGAAAAGAACTTAATGAATGAAAATCTGGTAAAAATAAATGCTTCAAAAATATCTTGACTTTACAACTAAAACAAATAATGCTTTTTATGAATGAAGTAATGATTCTTAGTACCAGTGCAGGAAGGGAAGTCCACAGCAGTATCTGTCATTTCTAATTCAAGTTTTTTAGTCAGCTAAGCATGTAGTCAGGGTGCCACAAGGTCCAGGTTCTCCTCATGGGCTTTAGGACAGGAACACTGGAAGCTCCCTGTTGCGAGCCAGGGCCCATACCACCACCCCACCCACAGGACAGGCAGCCAGGCAGCACCAGGACAGCCCCAGCCCCAGAGATTGTTCAAGTCCCTGGGTTATGGGCCAAGGACGGGGCAGAATGTTAGAAACTGAAGATGCCTGATGCAGCTATGCTAATTGCCTCAGGGTCTACAACAGGCTCTTGGAGTGTGGGCCAGGGGCAGAAGAAACAGGGACACCAGGACAGTAGGTCCTAGAGCGTCCTCAGGGCTCGGACAGAGGGACAGTGCTGGTCAGAGCCACAAAGCCTTCTCAGAGCAAAGGGAGCACATAGGAGAAGACAATGCTTATACGCAAGTGTGTTATTTGCAAACATTAGAAAGCTTGTTTATTTTTCCTCCAAGGCTACATTTACTGTTTACTTCTTCACAATCTACTTTGCTCCTCAAGCCATTACATTTTTTTTCCTTAAACAGCTTCATTTAAAATATATATATAACACTATCTTTTGTACCATGCTGCTTAAATTATTTACTATCAGTGTAAATTATCGAAATGCAAGAAAAAGTTTATTCTCAGAGAAATTAAACAACTATTAGCAGTAAATTGGACTTCATTACATTTTCATAAGTCTTGATTTAAGATGATTATAAAATTAAAGCTTCATTGCTATAAATGAAAATGTCTCCTTCCTAGCTCATTTTATTATTAGTTTACTTTTACAGCCCCCAGTCTTGTAAGAAAGTTGTATGGTTAGTAAATTATTTTTACAAAACGCACTGTATGTTTCTTTTACATACAGTCAGTAAGACTATAGGATACCTGCTGGTTCAATTATTTTATATAATTATGTTTTTGTCAGAATTTCTTTTGGCTGGATTCAGCTGTTATTCAACTCAATGTCAGAAACTGTAATGAATTCACTGTTTGATTATCACAAATGAACTAAAAAACCCCAAATGCCTTAGACTTCCAAGACCTCCATTTGGCAGCTGCTAGAGAGACACTTAAGAAGTAGAAAATCCGCCTAAATTTTTACTCTTTTACACATATTCAAGAATATGACTAATAATTTCACAACTACCAAATGAAATAGTGTCTAACTAGCATATTTTCCTTGTGTCTTTGACAAGCCTTAAGTAAAGTCAAGTTCCATTTGGTGAATTTATGTCATATTTTCTGGAATCAGCAGGCCTGTCAATACATCAGTCTGGTGTCCTCTCCGTCATGTCATTTTGCCATCTTTGCTAAGGAGTAGCAGCACATGCAGCATCTTTTCTAGGACTGTATGCAGACAGGTTGGACACTCCACTTAGAAGCTTTTAAACAAAGTACAGTACAAATGCACTCCACCCATACCTCAGCAGTCTCATCTTAACCCAATTGTCAGTTCTCAGAAAACCTCCATGAACACAGTTTTTATTGGGATTTCTTTAACTCGGTGCAGTCAAACTTTTGCAAATAAGTAGAGTAAATCACAGAGTGAAATGACACAGGCTGAGGTGTTTGTGCTAATACTGTGATTTATGAACCTTGTTTCCTTAGAAATCTCAGTTAAAAAGCTCATGTTTTTTCAAGTAAACTTATACAAAATAAAACTGTATTCATGACCATAAAATGAAATAAAAGCTACATTAATTGCAATACAGAAAACATGAATAATATGTGTGTAGTAGAAATTTCCTCCCTTTTTCTTTCCGTTTTTCTTTCTTTCTTTGCCATATTTATGCTTCTGTACATCTTTGATTAGCTAGCAAGTTAAGTTCACTTTTGTGATGTCCAGATGAATGGCATTTTATATGTACACACATATATATATACACAAATACATATATACACATAAAAATATATATCTACATATATGTGTGTGTGTGTGTGTGTGTGCGTTGTATATTTTAAATTCAGAGTCACACATGCTTCAAATACTGGATGCAAGCGCTTCTTCAGTGTCAACTGGTATTGCTGACAGAACAACAGTGACAACTGTTTCAAATTTCCATTTCATCTTAGCATATGCACAATTGGGATGGAGATGTTGCAACGGGCATGAGATAAGGACAATACTCTAGAATAAAAGTGTTCTTTTTTATTCCTCTTGGCTCTGATAACTTCCAGGGATGGGGCATCTGTAAAATTCTCTGGGATGTTTCAGTGTCTCACCACCCTAACAGCACAGAAATTCTTCCCAATATCTCCTCTAAATATACTCTCTTCCAGTTTAAATCTCTTACTCGTTATTCTATCACTATACTCCTTGATAAAATGTCCATGATCTTTCCTGTAGGTCTCCTTTAGGTACTGCAAGGCTTCCGTAAGGTCTTCCTAGAGCCTTCTTTTCTCCAGGCTGTACAACCCCAACTCTCTCAGTCTGTCTTCATAGGAGAGGGTCTCTAGATTCTAATCAGGTTTGTGGCTCTCCTCTGCACCTGCATGAGCAGCTTCATGTATTTCTTATGCTGGGGCCCTCAGAGCTGAGCAAGTACAGGAAGAGGGGCCTAACGAGAACAGAGCAGGAGAATTACCTCCCTCAGCCTCAGGCTGTCACTGGTCCTTCTGATGCCCATTCTAGCCCAGGAAATGCGTAGCCTTTTGAGCTGCAAGTGCACATTTTCAGGTTGCGTTGAGCTTCTTATTCACCAACACCCCCAAGTTCTTCTCCTCAGAGCTTCTCTCAATCCATTCTCTAACCAGACTCTATTAGTGGCTGGAATCACCCCAATCCATGTGCAGGACCTTGCCATAGTGCTTGTTGAACTTCATGAGTTTTGCATGGGCCAACTTTCAAGCCTGCCCAGGTTTCTCTGGATGTCATCCCTTCCCTCCAACGTGATGACTGCACCATACAGCTTGGTGTCATCAGAAAACTTGCTGAGGGTGCACTCAATTCCACTGTCCATGTCCCCAGAAAAGATGTGAAATAATACTGCTCCCAGTATGGACCCCTGAGGAGCACCACTCATCACTAGTCTCTGTCTGGACATTGAGCCACTGACAGCAACTCTTTGAGTACAAGCTTCCAGCCAATTCTTACCCATCCATCCATCAAATCCATGCTTCTTCATTTTAGAGATTGATGTTGCTCAGAACAGCGTCAAATGCTTTGCACAAGTACCAGTAGATGATGTTAGTCACTCTTCTCTTATCCACCAAGGCTGCAAGTAGAAAGCCACCATATTTTTCAGGCGTGATTTGCCTTCAGTGAAGCCATGTTGGCAGTCACCAATCACCTCCTTGTTTTCCATGTGCCTTGACATCATTTCCAGGAGCATCTGCTTCATCATCTTGCCAGGCACAGATCAATCTCTGGATGCCGGTGATTGAAATTGAGACTGAATCTGAGTCTGGAACTGGTTCCTGGATCTCTGATCTGAATCGTTTATTCAAAGGAAATGAGCTGCTTATACACACTTCAAGACACTATTTCCTTACGTGGTAATGCTCACTACATGACCTACCCTGTGTTGCCACATCAGCAACGCACCTTATAAATGTCCTTCTACGGGGTGATCATGCACTGCTCACCTGCCTGTCAGCTTCTGGCAGGGTCCTCCCTGTAGGGGTCTGCCGCGTGACATCTCCTCCCCCCAGGGTCTGTGCTGCCATGGGCTCCTTTGTGCTGCCATGTGCTTCTCTTTCCCCACACCTGGATCTTCCTTTCTTCCCATATTAAAAATGGGAGTTATGTTTTCTCTTTATATGTATGCATATGCATATGCATATGCATATGCATATGCATATGTATATATATGTATAATTTATTTATATATATATAATTTATTCATGTACACACATGCACACTACTACAGAAAACTTATATTTATTCAAATATTGTCTAATTATCAGCGTTAGAAAAATACTTGCTTGCTCTTGAAAATGCTGTTACTTCAAAGCTCTGCAGTATACTAAGAAAATCCTTTTATACATTTAATGGAAATTTCCAATATACAAAAAAAGTTTCAAGGGAGTTGGTTAGACTATGATTTTCTTTGATGTGTTTTGGGTGGGAGGTGGTGTTTTTTTTCTTGAACCTGTGAAGAAACACTTCATGGATTTCTTCAATATCCCTTTAAGCACCTTTTCTTTTATGAAGGAAAAAAACCCCAAGGTAATCCAGAAAAAAAAAAGAACCAAAAAGAAAAATGATATTTTCAATTGCTACATGAGATGTCATAAAAACATGCAAACTTTTGCCCAGACAAGTATTACAAATTAAAGATTGCACTGCACATGGATTAATTATGCAGGTTTTCTAATTATGATAAACTTAGTTACAGAATGAAATGTCATAAAACACTTAAGGGCATTTAATCCAATCTTTATGGTTTACAGAGAGAAATAACAGTTTATATCAAATATTGTCAGTACAAAGACAGTTAAATTTGACGTATAAAATATGATGTGAGCTCACAAACATGACACTTCTATATTTCTTTTAGGCTGGAAATACACTGAAATGTCCAGAGTCCCTGAGGCATATCAATAACAAGTTTGAAACAAAGAGAAAGATTGTCACACTTTACACTACTGCAGGAGTGGAAGAGAAAAGCAGAATTTTTCTGGTATGAATTACTCCTGGTTTTCCTAATTAGGTTCATCCAGTTCTAGAAATGCTTAGAAACTTAGGAAGAGTTTCTAAGTTTTCTGATAAAGGTCATGTACTCTACATATATTTATTCATTCTGTGAACAGAATATTTACCTACTTAATATAATCTAAATGTTCCTTAATAATGCCTTGTGATTGCTTCACTAAGCCTGCCTGCTGAACCATTCCACAGCCAAAATTATTCTGTGTAGGCAAAATTTATCTTCTAATGCATTATTCTGCTCTCCCCAACTTTGATGTCTATTCTAATATATCCTCATTGATCAACTTAACCTCTATAAGACTTCTATCTGTATATTTGCATTTTGGGAGTTTATTTTACATTTGTCAAGCATGATTACCAAAGGTATTTAGTCTCTTGCTCAAGAAGATAGTACTAGGAAATTATCCACACCTGTGACAATAATATGCGTTAGTTATCTGCCTACAGAATTCACTGACTGGATGATTTGAGGTGTATATATATGAGAAATCTATAATCATACATGGAAGGTCTATACATTCATGTAAACTTGGTACCTCTAATTACTGAAATTTAGAGATCCAGAGCTAAGTTTTGAAAAGTAGTTGGTATTATCTGTGTCTTTTTATTTATAAACCAGGTAATCATCCTGATTTTCAAATTTTATTTAAACTAATTAACTCTCTGATTCACCAAATGTGGTAATAGAAAGAGGGATAAATATTATGTACTGTAATAACTNCTTCCAGTATCCTTCCCTGTTCCCTCATGTCGGTGACTAAAATTCAGACTGAGTCTGAGTCTGGTTCTGGTTCCTGGATCTCTGATCTGAATCCCAATCTGACTCCTTTATTCAAAGGAACAAGTTGCTTTTATACACTTCTTTAACGTAGAGTATTTCTTTACATGGTAATGTTCACTACACAACCAATCCCTTGTTGCCACATCAGCAATGCATCTTTTTCATGTCCTTCTACGGGGTGATCATGCACTGCTCACCTGCCTGTCAGCTTCTGGCAGGGTCCTCCCTGTAGGGGTCTGCCGCGTGACATCTCCTCCCCCCAGGGTCTGTGCTGCCATGGGCTCCTTTGTGCTGCCATGTGCTTCTCTTTCCCCACACCTGGATCTTCCTTTCTTCCCATATTAAAAGTGGGAGTTATGTTTTCTCTTTATATGTATGCATATGCATATGCATATGCATATTATATATATGTATAATTTATTTATATATATATAATTTATTCATGTACACACATGCACACTACTACAGAAAACTTATATTTATTCAAATATTGTCTAATTATCAGCGTTAGAAAAATACTTGCTTGCTCTTGAAAATGCTGTTACTTCAAAGCTCTGCAGTATACTAAGAAAATCCTTTTATACATTTAATGGAAATTTCCAATATACAAAAAAAGTTTCAAGGGAGTTGGTTAGACTATGATTTTCTTTGATGTGTTTTGGGTGGGAGGTGGTGTTTTTTTTCTTGAACCTGTGAAGAAACACTTCATGGATTTCTTCAATATCCCTTTAAGCACCTTTTCTTTTATGAAGGAAAAAAACCCCAAGGTAATCCAGAAAAAAAAAAGAACCAAAAAGAAAAATGATATTTTCAATTGCTACATGAGATGTCATAAAAACATGCAAACTTTTGCCCAGACAAGTATTACAAATTAAAGATTGCACTGCACATGGATTAATTATGCAGGTTTTCTAATTATGATAAACTTAGTTACAGAATGAAATGTCATAAAACACTTAAGGGCATTTAATCCAATCTTTATGGTTTACAGAGAGAAATAACAGTTTATATCAAATATTGTCAGTACAAAGACAGTTAAATTTGACGTATAAAATATGATGTGAGCTCACAAACATGACACTTCCATATTTCTTTTAGGCTGGAAATACACTGAAATGTCCAGAGTCCCTGAGGCATATCAATAACAAGTTTGAAACAAAGAGAAAGATTGTCACACTTTACACTACTGCAGGAGTGGAAGAGAAAAGCAGAATTTTTCTGGTATGAATTACTCCTGGTTTTCCTAATTAGGTTCATCCAGTTCTAGAAATGCTTAGAAACTTAGGAAGAGTTTCTAAGTTTTCTGATAAAGGTCATGTACTCTACATATATTTATTCATTCTGTGAACAGAATATTTACCTACTTAATATAATCTAAATGTTCCTTAATAATGCCTTGTGATTGCTTCAATAAGCCTGCCTGCTGAACCATTCCACAGCCAAAATTATTCTGTGTAGGCAAAATTTATCTTCTAATGCATTATTCTGCTCTCCCCAACTTTGATGTCTATTCTAATATATCCTCATTGATCAACTTAACCTCTATAAGACTTCTATCTGTATATTTGCATTTTGGGAGTTTATTTTACATTTGTCAAGCATGATTACCAAAGGTATTTAGTCTCTTGCTCAAGAAGATAGTACTAGGAAATTATCCACACCTGTGACAATAATATGCGTTAGTTATCTGCCTACAGAATTCACTGACTGGATGATTTGAGGTGTATATATATGAGAAATCTATAATCATACATGGAAGGTCTATACATTCATGTAAACTTGGTACCTCTAATTACTGAAATTTAGAGATCCAGAGCTAAGTTTTGAAAAGTAGTTGGTATTATCTGTGTCTTTTTATTTATAAACCAGGTAATCATCCTGATTTTCAAATTTTATTTAAACTAATTAACTCTCTGATTCACCAAATGTGGTAATAGAAAGAGGGATAAATATTATGTACTGTAATAACTTCAATCTTCGTTTGAGGCTAAGGAATAAAACATATGAAGTACATGTTGTGACTAGCTGTACCCTAAGATGGTCATAAAGGACAAGTGACCCAAACAACTAAAATTCACTGAGAACATTTCACTGAGAAATTATGCAGTTATCTAGCAGGAATTCTTAGTTTAGGCCTTTTACCAGTTGTTCGTTGCAGTAGTATCCTTGCAGTAGTATTCTAGCTGGACACCTGGCTTTAGTAACTGAAGAATCTTATTGGAGATAGGGATATTGAACAAGTTTTTAAATATATTTTTTTTTAATTTATTGAGGTTTTATTGAAGACCAACAGTTTCTATGACAGTTCAGAAATCTTGCGAGAAATAGCATAAACCATAAGATAGTTTTCTTACTATTTTCAAAAAACATCTAATTCAGATTTTACACGTATGTCAAAAACAATAACAGTGCATGTACTTGAAGGCTGCATCGGAGGAAAAAGTTTTACATTATGTATCAGTAATAAAATCCTATCTGCGATGATTTTTCTAATTACCCACAATGAGGACAACATTACAAGAACAGAATCTCTACCTATATTGACAAGATAGTCCTTATTGACATCTAAAATTGAAAGAAACCAGTCATAAAGAGTTGAAAACCATAGTAGAATGTAGGTAAATCACACATTTAGAAGATAAAAACCCTCACCAAACAACTTGTTTAAAATTAGATAGATAGATATAAATTAGATATAGATATAGATATAGATATATAGATATAGATATAGATAAATATAGATAGATATATCCATTTTGACCTCAAAAATATGTCTTTCCCATACTAAAGCTAATAAGTTACATGCCTGGATTTCTCACTTGTTCCATATCTTTCATATATGTATCTAATTGGTATTTCTATGAAAAAAAGACAACACTGTATGACTGCTATGTTTATTTAGATAAATATCATGCTATTATTAATTCAAATATTGAAACTTAAATAATCCTAACCTGTCCAAAGCTGATATTTTACATTTGCAATATGTGACTTCTCATTATAATAATTTATATCCTGCAAGAAAACTTACTCACTGGACTATTTTGTGCTTATGCACTTTCAAACTGTCACTGCTTGAAGCAATTTGGAAATAATACAACAATTTTGTCAAACGTTTACCCCGTTTCAATTACCTTACCCTGTTTCAATTTGATAAAACAAACTGTGTGCATCTCCGTAAGAACAGCTCATGTAGCTGTTCGTGTGTGCATTACCACAATGCAAAGCCCAAGGATATCAAACTGAAGTTGGAAAGTGAGATAAGAATCTGCAGTCCTGCAAAAGACATGCCATTGAACAAATGGGGATGTTTGTCAAATGAGAATTGTGTGTCTATTCGTGTATGTGATCACAATATGCTTTTTACTTGAGCACAACAGCTGAATGAGTTTCTGCTTTTAGATGTTTTCTTACTCAGCAAAATAAATAAGATACACATGTAGTACTTATGGGGTACAATAACCATCCGCAGCAAACCCATAGTATGTTGGGTTAGTACCAAAAATCCTGCCTTGTTGTGTGTCTCAGTACACATCAGCTAATCCTGACAGTTACCTGCTCATGGGGTCCTACCCCACAACAGAGGAAAAAGCCTCTTACCCAAAATCTAGAGGTAATCTACATTATGTGAGCAAAAGTTAATTGATTTGGATTACATTGAACAGAGGCTGAGAGAGGCACACATACAACCACGTCCTATGAATCTGAAACAATATGAAAGCACTGAAGTCATCTACTTCTAGGTGTTTGTTGTGAAACTTATGCATATTTTATCCCTGTATGTAGCAATTCACATGTATGAATTATTCTGTTGATACGACAAAGAAGGTCTACAGTTCTCTTCGGTCATTTATGATTCTCAGTTATGTATATCTAATACTTAAATATGATTTTAGTGACTACTCTTTCTGTAAAGTTAAAATAGTGGGGTTTTTTCCATTTTTAGAGTAATTACATATTTCTATTATTTTATATATGTAGTGAACTTTATTATACAAGATATTCAAGTATATTTATCCTAAAAACAAGTGTGATCAAGAAATTAGAATGTGGTAGAATATTAACTTCAAGAGTTCCTGAATCTTCTTATAGCCAAAAGTGAAGGATCTCAGCCTTTTCATTATTCCTGAAGAATATGTACACTGCCTATACTCCTTTAAAGGTAAGGTGGCGGGTAGCAGGGGAGAAGCATAGTAGAAATCTGCTTGCATCACCATAGAGATGGGTAGAACTGAAACATAACATCTCAACACATTTGCAAAAAAAAAAAGTTTGCTGTCTAATGTCTTGGGGTGACTTTATGATGTTGTATCCCCTGTCACCACTCTACGCCCAAATATGATCCTGAGCCTTTCTGTACCTTTAAAACTGGGTGCAAGAGAGAGAAAAGAAAAACTGAGCGAACTTTTCAAAACAGTTTGTGCTTCAAGGACACAGAGATTAGCTGCTGCTGCTGCTGCTGCTGAGGAGCAAAGGAAGCACCCTTTCTGCTTCTCTTGGCTTTTTGGCTCTGTTTCTCCAGAGAGAAACTGAGAGTTAGATTCTTTCTGGGACTTCGGCTTTTCTCTTCTTCTCTTCTGGACTGTTTCAACATCAGAACACCAGAACTCACTGGGAGAATTTCCACCTTAGGCCCGGAGGGGGCCCAGGCCGACCCAGCTCCGAGGAGGAGGAGAGAGACCACACTCACAGAAGGACTTTAAAATCTTCCGGGTTTCTCTCCACAGTGAGAGGTTTTATTATTTAGCTTTATTATTCTTTTCCTGTGTGTTTGTTAAATAAATAGGTTTTTTCCTTCAGTTTCCTCCGAGGAAAATCTTTTTTTTTCCCGAACCTGGTGGGGTAGGGATGGCTGTAACCTGCTTTCCTTTGAGGAGACGTTCCTTTCGGACATTTCCCCTGAATTTGGCCCAAACCGACACACCTTCTTAAGGAGAAGTTAGTACAGTCATTGAAGCAACTGATTGCTAGAAAAGTAGTATCTTATCTGAGATAAAATTTTCTTTTTTTCTAGCTACTAAGAAAGGTGAAAAAATACCACTTAGAGAAGAAACACAAGTCAAGCTTTACTTTCATCAGGGAGGCAAAACAGAGAACGCTGCCTGTCTTGAAATTAAAAATTAGTCATCCTGCTAAGAAAGCACATATCATTATATCAATCACTGTTTGTCATAATTATAGCTTTTACATTATGTTGGTTGTGACACCTCAGTTTCTTGTAAAAAAATAAAAAAAGAGAAAGCTGGAAAATGCTCTGGAATTGAAGCAAGCGTGTTCTAAATTGTCTGATAGTGAAGTCTAAAACCATTTATTTTTTTAAGAAGTGATATTAAAGTGAGCTTGACCATCTGTCTAAAAATTACATTTAGGTTACTGAAAAGGTCAGATATGATCTAATTGCATAGAGGTCTGCATTGATAATGAAAAAACAAAGCATTTTTTTTATATTTGGTGTCTTTCTCTAATAACATTTTCTGCAGCACATTACCAGCTCTTAAGCTTCTCCCAGACATCTCAACTGCTTTACCAGCCCTGCACTGCTGGGTGAAGACTCAGATACTCTGCAGAAATATGTGTCCCTCTGGCAATTCCTGTCCTAGAATCATAGACCCATTTAGGCTGAAAAAGAACTCTGAGGTCATCAAGTCCAACTGTTAACCCAGCACTGCCAAGTCCACCCTAAAACATCTCTCTAAGGGCCACATCTACATCTCTTTTAATTACCTCCAAGGATGGTGACTCAACCACTTCCCTGGGCAGCCTGTTCCAAAGAATGGTAATCCTTTTAGCGAAGAGATTTATCCTAATATTCAATCTAAACCTCCCATGGCAAAACTATCCTTGTTCTATCACTTTTTATGTCAGAAAAGAGACCAACACCCATCTCACTACAACCTCCTTTCAGGTACTTGTAGGGTGGTAGATTGACAGCAGGTACCCACAAAAGTCACTCCTCAGCTGGACAGGGGAGAAAAAATATGTCAAAAAATATGTCAAAAGGCTTGTGGGTCAAGATAAGGACACTCATTAATTACTGTCATGAGTAAAAAGAGTCATTGTGGGGAAATTAATTTAATTTATTGCCAATCAATTCAGAGTAGGATAATGAGACGTATACTCAAAGCTTGGCAACACCTTCCCTCCCGCCCTTCTCTTCTTCCTGGGCTCAACTTCATCCTCAGTTTTCTCTATCCTTCCCTGCCTTCAGCAGTGCAGGGGGATGGGGAAAGGGGCTGTGGTCAGTTCATCGCATTTGGTCTCTGCTCCCAACCCTTCACTATCTCTGTTGCCGTTTTCTAGACTCACTCCAGCACCTCAGTGTCCTTCTTTTAGTGAGGGGCTCAAAATTGAACACTGAACTTAGGGTGTGGTGTCACCAGTGCCCAGTATAGAGGGACAATCAGTGCCCTGGTCCTGCCAGACACAGTGATTTTGATACAGGCCAGGATGCCACTGGCCTTCTTGGCCACCTGGGCACATGCTGGCTCATGTTCAGCTGCTGTTGACGAACAACCCCAGGTCTTTTACTGCTGGGCTGCTTTCCAGCCACTCTGCCCCAAGCCTGAAGTATTATACAGGATTGTTGTGACCCAAGGGCAGGACCTGGCATTCACTAAAATTGAGCTGCAAACGATTAATGAAAAATACAAAAAGAGCTTTCCTTAGAAATACTGATTCTGTTGGCTGTATCATGAAAGATTTTGTTTTGTTACTATGCTACTACAGATGATAATGCAGTGAGGAGACACAAAGGCAAATATCAGAAGCCTCACACAGTTTATTTAAGCAGTTTGTATTTCCAGGTATGGATTACAATGGAAGATTTCGGATCTTAAGACAACAAACAAAAGTGACTAAAGATCTTCTTTTGTGTAGTACTGAAGCTACTGATACAGTTCCAGCAGAGGAGAAAAAAAAAAATCTTTGTGCTGTATCTGGTATATTATGTATAAAACATTTATGGAAACCCCGGGGCTGTTTTATTTCAGATGATAATATAATATATGACAAACGGAACACAGCAACAAGAATTGTCATAGAACATAAAAGCATGGTTTGGTTTTCTAGGTCCACTCTCTACTGAACATTTCTTTCAGTGTGTTTTGTACTCTTGTGTTTGCTATTGCTTGAAGAAGCAGCTGCTGCTAGCAAAATGGGTCAGAAAAAAATTGGTGAATTTTAGAGTGACATCCAATGTGTTGTTTTGAGGAGTTTGTGAGAAGTTTCTCTACAGGACAAGAACAGAGACAATTAAAGGCAACTGAGACTAATAAAAGAATAAGCTGGTGTCAGAGATTGAAATATTATAGTTTATGACTTAAACATTTTCATGATGGACTTTTAAAACTGTATTACAAAAGCTGCAGAGAAAGACTACCACCCCCTGAATGGGGCTCTGAGAGGCCCTGGACCCGCTCACTGATGAAGATAAGATAAAGTAACAACTCAGGGCTGGGGACATTCACAAAGCCTAAGCTTAACACCTCCAAGGTAGAGACCTCAGCCCCAGGGCTATCAGCTGTCAGGCTTGAAGAGACCCTCGAACCAAAAGGTGTGGGGAGAGAGGCTTTGGGTGTGTGCTGGAAAAGCCTGTGGTCAGAGGCGCAGTGACCGCCCATCCTCCACCGTGCAGAGGCAACAGCTAAAGGGCCCTTCTCCCGGAGGAAAAGCTTATCCACAGCAGAAGGGGGTGTCATAGCCCATCAAAGCCCCCCCCCCGCAAAGGGGTCCCCAGACCCTGCACCAGAGCACCAGAGATGATGCAGCAGACCCTCAGTGTTGCAAGGGACAGTGTCAAACTGGCCCTTGCAAGGGAGACACGTGGGCGTTCCCACCTGCCCAAAGCATATATTAATCCACGGGATTCTTTACTCTTTGGCGTGTGGTGGCGTGTCACAGCATGTGGTGGCGTGTGGCGAGTGACCCTCACCACCCAGAAGATCAGATGGAAGGGAGCAACAAGACATCATTGGGACCCTTGGATGGGTGATATGGTTCCGCCCAACCCCTGTCACTCTCTCCCCCACCCCACACACACACCTCTTTTTCTATTTCTTTCTTTCTTTCTTTTCACTTCCCTTCTCTTTGCCTCTTTTACTTTTAAATAAAATACATCAATTTTTTGGCACCAACATCTAACCTTGTTTAGTTTTAATCTCATTTTTGGGTGTATTTTGAACCTTCTAAGTTCCTTCTGGTTTATGCACAGAGACTTAGTTTTCTTTGCTCTTCTGGGTTTAAACCAGATCGTAACAGTTGGTCAAGACTGAACCAGACCACATTTCTAAGAAATAAGCAGAGATGAAAGATCAAGCCAATGGCAACAGATAACTAGACCTGATTTCCCTGGAAGAAGATAACCCTCAGAAGATGATACAATTATTTATAGATTCCATCAAACTGAATCTTCCACTTCAGTATCTCGTATATTAACTAAGCCAGTGTATTTATGAAACTCCAAAAAGACAAGTGCTGTTGGAAACCGAAGCTGAGGTTCTGAACTCAGCTTGGACTTTGCTGCAACTTGGCGATGGCAAAGGCACACGGACTCCTGGGGCATCAGGCTGCTCATAAATTTGTCTTGGAAAGTGGCTAGGAGTATGGTGAAGAAACCAGTGCCATACTGGCAATACAAAAAAAACAGTTAACAATGTTGTCTAAGGAAATCTAAATGAAAACATGAACTGAAAGAGAATTTAGAAAACTTAGAAAAAGGGATTAGCTTTGGAGAAGTAAAAGAACAGGAAGAGAGAAAAGAAAGTGACAATGGGTAGTTACAATGGTTTATATATACTTTGGAAAAAAGTATCACAGCGTAAGCATGTGCAAGTGTGACCTGGGCACCAGGTTTTACTATTTACAAATACTAACCTGACTATGTTCTTCCTTGTGACTGAATTCTCAAGTCACTTATGAAAGGTTTTTTGCTGAATTAGATGCATGTCATGGAACAGCAGACTTGTTATAAACTTCTTCTTTAAAGGCCAAGTTAAAAAGTATTAATTCTAATACAACTATTTTGTATGTAGAACAGGAGAAAAACAGAGGAGAAATGATATTACTACAGCATTAATGCATAAAACACTTGTTTGCATACATTTGAACCAAGATAAAAATACTGTGTTTTGATATGTCACATTCCTTCCAAAGTACAGAAACACTTAAAGCAGGATAAAAGCAACTGTGGGGATTTTCAAAGTTATTCCATTTACAACTAACCCTGTTCCTATTGAAAAATTACCACTGTTTTCAGAGAATGCCAAATTACATCAATTCTCAGCACATTTTAGAAGAAAGAATTTAAGTCTTCTATGCTGTACTATCTTATTGACACAGTTTTACACTACCACAGCTTAACAAAAGCCAGACATCTAAGATGTGTGTTTCACTCTCCAGCACTGAGAAAAACTGAGGCTTATCAGAGTTTCTTGGCTCTTTCTGAACTAGTCATTTATGTTTTGAAACACCATTGATCTCTGAGAATTTGTCATGTCTAATTTCAGTAGCAAAATCTCCTTTCAGCAAAAGCTCCAAACTGTAGTAGCAATGGTCTTTCTTCAGTGAATGCAACCCTTTTCCATTACTACCACTGCAACTTGGAAAATCATTCATGCCTTCAACAAGCACAACAAAAATCAATACAGACCCTTTTCTTTAAAATATAGAGTAAAAACTGGGACCAGTTGTAAAAATATAAGTGTATTACATATCACAGACTTTGCAATTATTAAAATTGTTCTATCACTTATAATATTGGCACTAGTGAGAAGAGAGAAGGGAAAGAAATCAAATTATGTAACAGCATATTTCTCTGCTTTCTGGAGAATTTGAGGCTGCTTTATTTTAAATGTTTACTACATCGAAATCTCATGGCTGTAAACATATTTATACAAGAAAACACAATTTTAGACTAAAAACACGTCGTTTCCCACAAGGAAATTCAGGAGAACAGTCTGAAGCACAAACTGTCTTAATATACTGCCATCATTCAAATGGCAAAAATGTTGTCAAGTTCCACAAAATTTCCCCCTTCCTCTTCCAAAACAGTTTTGGAACATTCTACAGCTTTAAAACTGCAGATATGCAGTGCATATGAGAGGTAAAATGTAGAAGATATTACTTCTGTGAGAACAATTAGATGATAAAGAACAATAAAGAACATATTAAAGGATATGCAGTGCATATGAGAGGTAAAATGTAGAAGATATTACTTCTGTGAGAACAATTAGATGATAAAGAACAATAAAGAACATATTAAAGGTACTATGATATTAAAGGTACTATAACAAACTGAAACCAAACACTGACAAGGATAATGACCCATTTCAAGGGTGGAGAGGCCCTTCAGAGAGATCTGGATAGACTAAAGAGATGAGCAATCACCAACCATATGAAATTTAACAAGAGAAAGTTCTGGATTCTGCACCTGGGGTTGTGCAACCCTGGATGTATGGGCAGACTGGGAAATGAGATGCTGGAAAGAAGTGACATGGAAAGGGATGTGGGGGTCCTGGTTGATGGCAAATTGAACATGAGTTAGCAGGGCCCTTGCAGCCAGGAGAGCCAACCGTGTCCTGGGGTGCATCAGGCACAGCACTGCCAGCCAGGCAAGGGAGGTGCAGGGGCAGTTGTGGGTTTACCTTGAGCCCTGTGTGCAATTTTGGGTGCCACAATAGAAAAAGGGTGCTAAGCTATTAGAAAGCATCCAAAGAAGGGTGACCAAAATGATGGAAAGCCTCAAGGGCAAGACTTGCGGGGAGCAGCTGATAACACTTGCATTGTTCATCTTGGAAAAAAAGAGGCCGAGGGGCATCTTCATGCAGTGTACAACCTTCCCAGTGATGGCAGAGGAAGGCCAGGCACTAATCTTCTCTCTCTGGTGACCAGCAACAGAACACAAGCAAATCAAATGAAACTGCATCAATGCAAATTCAGATGGGACATTAGGAAAAGGTTCTTCACTGAGACTATGGCTGGTTACAGGAACAGTCTGCCTGGAGAAGTAGTCAGAGTACCAATCCTGCCAGATCTTGAGAAGCACCTGGACAATGCTTTTAGTCATATGGTTTAGTTTTAGACAGTCCTGCAAGGAGAAAGAAGTTGGATACTTATGGATCCCTTCCAACTTAAGATATTTTGTAGTTCTAAGATTCTAATGGACAGTTATTTTTTTTCCTTCTCCCAGCTTTGACTGTGTAATGAAAGAGTTTAGACTGTGTCATTGCAATTGCTTTTCATGGCCTATAAACTGTTTGGATGACTATGCAAGTACATGGAGTCTTATTGAAGCAGCTGGGATATTTTGCTCATATAAATATAAATGAGGAAAAAAATTGTTCTTTACAACTAGCCCTCACTAGAGTTCAAACCAAGCAGAGCAGCACTTGTGATGGGGCAATCAAACCCACCACATTTTGAGTATCTAGCAAGAGAATTTCATTTTGGATAATGTAGCTAGAAAAATGAGATGCAAAGTTGGAAATGAAACTTGTTAGAAGTAAGCAAACATGGGTTTAAATTATGATATAGAAAAAATCCCAACATTTGAAAATGTAATTTGTTAGGAAATTTGCACTGTGTCTATGACAGTAAGTCAGGCAAAAGATGATTTGGCAATAACTTCTAGATGTAGACATGAAACAAATCAGGAAGTATTGTCACTCCCTGACTCTACAGGGGTAGCATTGTTGCAATAAATTGATGGACCCATTATTGATATTGCTCTTTTCCAAAAGTGTGCTGTAGTTTATCATAAGATACAGACATTTCAGACTGGGTTGCACTGTGACATATCAAATCCTCTGGCAGAAACTCTGCTACAGGAGAGTAATTTTCTTAATCCTTGCTTATTCCATCCAACTGAAGCACCAGTTCAATAAAATGAAACTATGCTGCTCCACCTCCTGTTAGATATCCAGTTCACAATTCATACTGAGATATTTAACTTGTATGTTTGTAGACACACAGCATCTTAATAAACCAGAAGACACAGGAATAGAAAAGCCCTAAAAACATTAGAGGGCAGTTGTACTTTTCTCTGTTATCTGTTTTGTCTTTAGTTAGTGTCATCACTAACCTTTCCCCAATCCATGCTATTTAGGTTATTTCTGTAGCATAATTATTTTATGATTCTGAAATACATATATATGCATTAGAAAGAATAAAGTGTATTTAAAATTTAGTTCACCTCCATGATTCCTGTCAAAATACTGTGTTTTTAAAACAGAGAGAGGGAAAGTAGTCAAAACACATTTGCCAAAATGAACATATTTCTGTCTTTATAAAACATTGCAGATTTTGGCCAGCTATTTTGCACTCAGCATGAGAAAGTTTGCACCATATGTCCAGCTCTCATTTAGAATGAATATTTATCTTATTTGGAATAACAATAATGAGAACTATCAAGCCCCTAGTTACATGGTAACACAACAGCTATCTTTGGGTTGTTAGGGGGTTTTTTTCTCCTTTTTCTTCCAAATTAGCACTTTGACTCTGCTTCACTTAGAAAGATCTCCTTGCATTTTTAGACTTGTTCACCCAATGAAATTATGAAATGTTAACTTTACAAATATCCTAGCAAATTCCAAATATAGCTTTTCCTTATATTAATATGAAAGATATTTTAATCAATTCTAGTGTTGATAATGTTGCATAAAGAAGCAGCAAACTCTAACACTGCAGAAAATCAAGCGCCTTTTTTTAAACCTGCAAATTAGATGCTCTACGCAGACCCAATATAGATAAACTTCCAAAGTTCAGATTGAATCCAAACCCTATTACACAATGGCAGCAGTCAGAATACCAATCAGAGCAACTGCTGGAAAAGGAGTATTTGTAGTGTCCACATCTTTTCAGATTATCTAAAGCAAATTCCCTCATGCTGTTGTCACTGAGCTGTTACAGTGAGAATCAGCAGATGGTTAATCAATCCCAAAATGCCCTTCAGGAGCTACAACAGCTGTGTATGGTCAGCACGAGTAAACTCATCCAGAGTAAATGGGAACTGGGATCTGTGCAGCATGGAAACACAATGGTTTCCTTTCCGTGGTACATAAAATGAGTTTGCAAACATTTCTTACAGTTTGAACTTTCCAGAATAAATTCAGTAAGATTTCTACGGCAGTCTTGTGTAAACAGTCTACATATAGCAAATCCAAAATCAATTTATTAGTGGTGACAGTGTTAATTAAATTGAATTACGCCAGGCTGAGCAAAAGGTACCATCTGCAAATTACAGATAACAGCCTTGCAGTTGATAATCTCAGGAAATATTTGCAAATTTCAAATAATTTATTCACCAGCACTTCTATGTACCCCCAAATACTGGTATACATATTTGGATTCAAAAGGGTGGGAAAAAACCCCCTATTATTAGACAATCAACATCCCATTTTACAAACCTCCCCCTTCCCTCCCCACTGATACATAGCTATTTCTGACTCATAAGCACAGAGTTCACAATCTTTCATATTCTGACATCACAAACTAGGACAACAGAATACATCATAAGAGGCAATATGTGCTTAGAAAACAAAATATTATTTACAGTAAAATGTTCAAAAGCATGTTAAAATTATTGTTCCAGTAAGTATAATCAATTCAATTTTATTTTGACTTTTAAGTGCTCTTTTATGTATAGATGTAAGACTGGGCTTTCACACATAAGTATTTTAAATGAACATGATGTGCTGGTTTTGGCTGGGGTAGAGTTCATTTTCTTCACAGTGGCTGGTATGGGGCTGTGTTTTGGATTTGTGCTGAACACAAGGTTGATAATATAGAGATGTTTTTATTATTGCTGAGCAGGGCTTGCACAGAGCCAAGGCCTTTTCTGCTTTTCCTATGGCCACACTGGGGAGGGGACTGGAGGTTGCGAAGAGACACAACCAGGACAGGTGACCCAAACTGACCAAAGGGGTATCCAAAGATTCACAGAATCGTCAGGGTTAGAAGGGACCTCTGGAGATCATCCAGTCCAACCCTGCTGCCAAGGGTAACCTGCCTGGAGCAGGTTACACAAGAACTGACCCAGGTGTGTTTGGAATGTCTCCAGGGAAGGATATTCCATGAGTTCCCTGGGCAGCCTGTTCCAGTATTCTGCCACCCTCAATGTAAAGAATTTTTTCCTCATGCTGAGATTGAACTTGTTGTATTTTAGGTTTTAGCCCTGGATTTGTTCTGCTTTTGAACCTCTATCACATATAGGATTATTTCCTCACAGCACTACTTTAAATTACTTTTTAAAAAATTCTACTATTTGTATATTGTATACAATGAACTTCCTTTTTTTTTTTTGAGAGAAAGATTATTTTGCAGTCTCTCATAGCTTACTGTTGAGGCCTTCTATGATACTCTCTCAGTGTTATCATATTGCTCTCAGTTATGCCTTTGGGAAAGAAAAAGGTTCGAAGTTTGCATTATGGAACTCATCTCCACACACAATGTTTATGTTCTTCAGATGTTTCTGGTCCTGACCTTCACTGGTAGTGATTCCTCAGCCAAGCCCTCATTCATATTTAGCTACTTCAGTGTTTTCTCCTAAGTCAATTTTCCCAGGCCCTTGATTGTTTTTATGCTATGTTAGAATTGTTATATTTGGCTTTTCTGGGGCTCTTCTACCTGGAGGGAATGACTCATTCTTTTTATGTCCTCACAAGTGTATGTCAACTGTATAACCATCCATGGATATATTTTTCAAGCAGAAGTACACATATTCTTTTAGTGTTATGAAACAAGGTATAAAGTTGCAATATTGAGCTTTATTTTATTCCTGGATAGATTATTTAAGAAATAATAAAAAATAACTTAGTACCCTGTATAAGAGTATTTCTATGTCTCAAGGGTTTATGCTTCAGCCTGTTTTAATATACATGGAGATGAAGAGAATTAACAGTACTCTCTTTATACTTCTGTTTTCAATTAGTGGTAATTTTCTAAAAATGGCAACTTTCATAGAGTACTTAATGGATTCTCTTTAAACTATATTCTTAAAACAGACAGTGTGTCTCATTTTGAACTGTTGACACATTTACCAAAGCAATAAAAAATGAAATAAAAAGGCATGTAAAAGCAAAAACAAGGAACCAACCAAACAACCAAAAAAAAACCCCCACAAGCCCCACATCCAGAAGCAAAATTTAAATATCAAAATACTAAAATTTATACTGTAAACTCCTGTTGCTGATACAATTTGTAAAAATGATAGTTTGGTTTTGGTAGAAGAGAAGCCTGGTCTTCATTCTGGAATTCCAAAAATTAATTGAAGAGAAGGAAGAGAGTTGAGAAAGAATAGTTTGAAAAAGCAAATTGGATGGATATACTAAAGCTGTATTGAAAGTACTAGATGTACTTATGTTCTTACAGGGATTTCTTTGCAAAGAAGATATGGAAAAAAATTGAAGTCCATTGAATACCATTTTTCTCTCCTTTCTAGTAAACATTATGAGTCATTGTTTTATTATTGAGATAGCCTGCAGAAGAGAGACTACTCACAGAACAGAGACGTAAAGAATATTCTGCCATCACTAAAGCTGGTCAGAAGTGGATAACTTTAAAAAGGGAAAGTCGCATGGAAAACACTCAGGTTTTCTGATGACTGAATAGTTGCCTTTGGTTTAACAGCACTGAAGTATGCTGCCTTATAGAAACTATAAGTGTTCTATTCTATATATGTGTTCTGTTCATCCATGTTAGGTAAAAATCCCTGAGGAAAACATATTTCCTATCATAAAGAGTTTCATCTTGTAGGGTTTATAATACGAGGATGTAATTCAAGTCCTCATCTTTACAAAAAGAGAAGAATAATTAAATAGCTGTGCTCTATCCTAAAATAAAAAGTTAATAATAATGCTATTCTATGCTTTCATGGTTCTCACTCAGGGTTTTTGGTAGGGAGAGGGGAAAAAAACCCCTGCCACAGAATTCTTGTATTTCAGCCTGGTATTTGTTGAAGGAAAAACCTGTCCTAAGGGAAGAGAAATCTTTTACTGACAAAAGCAAACAAACAGCACACCAACTCCAAACATTTAGTGGGAAACCAAAACTATTCTCAATTTTAGCAAGGAAAATGTGCATAAGCATGCAATAAGGATGAGCTGCAAATGTTTAATTAAGATGAGCTCAGTAAGTAAACAAGAACCTATAGACGATGCATGAAATGCTAAGTCTGAGGTTTGCTAGCAAAAAAAAAGTAACCAAAAAGGTGGGCCTTCAATTTTTCTTTTAGATTTCTTATTTTCCCATTTTCCAAGTCTTCAAAAAGCCAGTTACAGCTGTCGAAACATAAACCAGAATTTTCTAGTTGAAAAACATTGCTTTGCATAAAACCAAAGATCTTTTCTTGAAGCAACTCATCTTCAGCTGTTAATATAAGCACAAATATATCATGCTAGACAGAAAAAACCTCATTGCACAGTCTGTTAGATTGTTTTTGTTGTTTGGATCCACTGTTAATTGAGAGGATGGAAATGTAATTGTACCAAAACATTGGAAAAGCAATTGGATCAAAAACATCAGAAAAGCAATGCTTTCAAGCTTTGAGGTAGGACAGAGCCGGAAAACAATTTTGTGACTTAGTTTTGTCTTGAAACTAAACAATTATGCTTGTCTTCATCTATGTTGGAAAGAAAAAGACAATCTTTGGAGTTCTGAATACCCAAAAACTGTTCCAGATACACATATAAAGCAAGAACCAACAGTCTTCATTGTGATCACTTTTGATAAGCTCATGAAAATACGTGGTTTTCATATGGAATATAATTCTTCCGACCACCGGTAGGAAGCATGTCTGTTTAGTCAAAACCACATGGTTCAGCAGAATGACTAAGGTTTTGGAGGAATGTGGGAAAACACCACTCAATGAAATCTTCACAAAGACTGACAGCTGCTGCAGTAGATGAACCTCCACAAGTTTCATTTTTCATCATTGCCTCCTTTGCTTATATTTCTCGTTGCACAACTCTGTTAAAAATATATCTTTGCTAACATCTAATCTTCTCCTTTTACTTTAGAACAAAACTTGAAGTTGTCATCTTCCCTAACAAAGTACTACAATTAAATTTCATCCTTCATTTTGAATTTTTGACATATGCTTGAGAGTTATCATTATAGATGTGTCAGTGATTCCTTACAGTTTTACCACTAAAACTCACCTTTGTATTAAGTCTAGAGGAAAACAGAATGCCAGTGCCTACTCCCACAGACAGCCAAGATAAGCAGCCCACCCATCTGACTACTGCTTATTACCTCATTTTTCACTTTACCATTTTATCAGAACTCATCTGTTTCTTTTGCTTTATAGTTCTATAACCTGTTAGATTTTAATAACACTTTTTTTTCCTGTTTTCTTGGACTGAATTAACAATAGAATTTCTGATTGGCAAACAATGTTTCTGATGAAAGAAGCATCCACTGACACTGATATGGTAAACGAAAGGTCTCTGTTTTCCTTTCTCTTTAACATCAGAATAAAAACACACCCAAGAAAAGTAAAAAGCTGGTAATTCAAGTACTGAATTAATAAAAGGGTTTTCTTGCTGTTTGTTTTTAAAAATACAACATAGGGAAAAAGTAGACATTTGAATACATCCTGCTTTATCAGGTTAGTCTCAGACTATTTTCAGGGCAGAACTGCTGCATTGTTTTGAGATCTTTGCTAAGCATAAATTTGGGGACAGAATATATAATTCAATTTATTTTTATGAGTACTTCATCAAGTTTTTTAAAGCTTATTTCAGATAATTGATTTTCATTGAAAACATGAAGTATTTTATTTCAAGAGCCAAAATGTATCATCTTGGTAAAATATTTTTTTCTTTGATTCTTTTTATCTAACTAATCTGCTAGAGAAAAATTATTTTGTAATAGTTCACACACCAACTCTTCACTGAAGGTGTGTGGTGGTTTGAACCTGAGTTGATGGGCAGTTGTCGCTGTTGTACCCAGGCTGGAGATTAACGAGGCATCCAGAATTCAGGAGAACGGAATTATTTATTAATATACAGATGGATTTTTATATGTTCATTCGCTTAATGTTTGCTTGAATGGCAGAAAATTATTGGGCCTCTGACCAACCATCCATCAGGGTGACTGGTCAGTCCACACAACACCCATTTCAAAATATTTTTCTCAGAATATCTTAACAATCCTTTGGTAAAAACAGCAGGTGTAAAGATAGAGAAATAGTTTACAAAAACCCTTAACAGTGTTTTTCATAGTTCCTGTGAGAAACATAAAGTTCTCACAGAATGCAGCAGAAAGCTGAAAAATTCCTCTGCTAAAACTTTTCAGTGTCCACAGACAGTAGTTTAGACCAATAACGCTTCTCGAAATTTACATATTTAAACTGAGTGGAGATGCGGGAACTTTCTCTTGGGGGTGTTTTTTTGGGGGGCCAGGGGGGAGGATAATGGGCCTTGAGCTCCGTCTCCTGGAGTGTCGCCAGGCCTCCCCTCCCCCAGTCCTGGGGCACGGGCCCCGGGTAGCGCCAGGAGAACCCATTCACAGTGGCGGGCAGCTAAGAANGAGACGGAGCTGAAGATGGTAATGGGAAAATAGAGCGGAGTGGCACCCAGCGCAAAGCTTAAAAATACTTTTGGCAGGTCGTGGTAAAAACTGTAATATCACAAACTGTCCTTTTCTCTTTAATCCACTTAAAGACATGGGGGGATGAGAATTTTGTGTGCAGCCTCTGGGAAAAAGAAACATGACCATGCCAAGTCACCTTGGAGCTCTAAGAGACTTTTAGAGATTTGAAGAAGAGAGCAGTTGCTTTTAAGCCAGAATTCACCTATCCTTAAAAAAGATACACCCCATGTGTGGCCCATGCTGGCAGTTGTGGGAAGACTGCAAGATTCATGGGAGAGATGTTTTTCACGGCAGCAGAATTTCTGAGCAGGTCGGTTGCCCTTTGAGCAGTTTGGAAACCACGTGAAGCAAAAGAAAACCTCTTTTCCTTAAATACTGGGGAGACCTTTAAGAACTGTAATACTGACCAAAATTATAGTTTGTTATCCTTTGTGCGAGTTGGGTAAAAAGGGGAGGTGCTGGAGGACAAGGGGGTTTTGCTTTAATTCCTTATTATTTCTTTTTACATTTAATTCTGTTAGCAATAAACTTCTTCATATTCTTTAAAGTTTGGAGCCTGCTTTGCATTCCTCCTAATTCTTATCTCACAGAAGATAAAAAAATGCAAACAAAACTAGTGGACTTAGTTGGTGTTTCCACCTGGTTACGAACTGAACCCGCTACAAATTGGTGGAGAATGCGAGCAAATTGATGAGAGCTGTGAGATAAAGATGAATTGAGAGAAATATTAGGCAAAGCAAGTATTAAAGTTATAAAGTAAAGTAACATGATAGTTAGATATTTTCTTTGTAGTTGTGGTGAAAATCTAGGGGTTGAGGTCTATGTAATTTGTTTCCTTTTAGTTGTAGGTTTGCTATTTTAAGCCAAAATTGTATGTTAAAAGTAATCTTGCTTATAACTCTTAGATATGCAAATTTTGAAGAAGCAAGGGGTGGAATTTGGTGTTGGGAATTTTCTGTTTGGTTTAACAATTTTGTAGTTCTAAGTAGAGGTTGTATGTTGAATGTAATTTTGATAATAATCTTTAAATGTGTATTTACAGAGGCGAGGGGTGGAGAATGTCATGGGTTAGCACAGCTTGGAGTTTTAGTTAAGAAAAAATTCCACCAGCCACGGAAGTGATGTTTTTTTTGCAAAGGGCTGTTGTAACTTCCTCCAGACCTGATAGAACTAATCAATTGGCTAATTTGAATATTGACAACCCTGTTAAGCCACTTAAGAAGCTGGACACGCCTCTGTAAAAAACACATTTAAACACGAACTAGCTTGGGAATCGCTGTCTTGCTTCTGGCCCTTGGACAGGTAACTGGGGTGCCCACTCGGCCCAGTGGGCGGGGCTGGGCCTGGCTGCTGGGCCCAGCAGGGGCCAGGCCACAGCCTGCAGCTCCGTGCGGTCCGGGACAGCCTCCCCCAGCACGGCTTGGCAAGATTGTGGCCCTGCTCCGTGCAAACTAGTCCTGCTCTGTTAGAGCAGCCCCGTGGCTGCGTGCGGCCCGGGATGGCCCTCTTGCCCCCGCCTCCGGTGTGGCCACCAATGTGACCAACAGAGACAGGTAAGTTTCAGCTGCAAAGCCCAGGCCCGCATAAGATTAACCCCTTCAGTACTGTAAGTTCCCCAGAAGAAATGAAACCTGCAGACATCGATCCTCTCCCAGGTCAGAGGAAAGGGAAAGGCAAAGACATATGAAAAGACACCATGATAGTGACACCAAAGTCAGTGAAGAAGAAAGAGCTGAAGCCC
>VZTD01003624.1:1633-26328 GCA_013397725.1 Rhagologus leucostigma | reverse complement strand
AAAAACAACCCCCCCCCCCCCAAAAAAAAAAAAAAGAGCCGGGCAGGAAATTCCTGCCCTTTCCCTGGGAGGCTCTGGGAGAGCGGGATTGGTCCCGCGGGCGGGCGCAGCTGTGTGGGATGAGGGAAAGCTGCCTGGAGCTGATGGGATCCAGATGGAAACCGCTCCCCCCTCGGCGGCGGGAATGGGGCCAGGGATGCTGCTCCCGGCACGGGATGGGGTCGGGATGCTGGAGCAGCCCCTGCTCCTCACATCCAGCCCGGCCGGCACTGGGAGAACGGGATTGGGAAGCAACAATTCCGGGTGCGATGGGTTCTTCCCCAAAATGAGGGGGCGGGGGGGGGGGGAGCGGTTGGGATGATCTGGGAAACGGCCTCGTCCTGGGATGATCCCAAAGTTTGGGCAGCAGGGAAAGGGGAATTGTCCCCTCTGCTCCAGCTTCCGGGATCCCAACTCCAGAAGGAGCAATTCCAGAGGAGGCCACGGAGCTGCTCCCAGGGCTGGAGCCCCTCTGGAGCCAGGCTGGGAGAGCTGGGAATGTCCAGTTGGAGAAGGGAAGGATCCAGGGAATCCTTGGAGCCCCTTCCCGAGCCTCACGGGGCTCCAGGAGAGCTGGGGAGAAATTCGGGATGAAATTTGGGAGGGCCAGGAGCCAGGGAATGGCTTCCCAGTGGGAAAGGGGAGCTTGGGGTGGGATCTTGGGAAGGAATTCCCGGCTGGGAGGGTGGGGAGGGGCCGGGCTGGAATTCCCAGAGAAGCTGCGGCTGCCCCTGGATTCCCTGGGAGTGTCCAAGGAAAGGTCGGAGCGACCTGGGATCGTGGGTGGTGGAAGAGAATTCCCATCCCTGCAGCATCCCTGGCTCCCCAACTTTTCCCAGGTCTCGTCACCTCCCTGAGAGCGGCAACAATCTGGGAATCCTGGAATGGGTTCGGGGGGGAAGGGACCTTCAATCCCATCCCATTCCAACCCCGGCACCTCCCACGATCCCAGGCTGCTCCAACCTTTCCTTGGACACTCCCGGGGATCCAGGGGCAGCCACAGCTTCTCTGGGCTTCTCCTCTTTTTTCCTTCTCTTCCACCTTTTTCCCATCCTTCCTTCCTCCCTGGGAATTCTCTGGTGGGAATAACTTGGCGACTTCAGCTCCCCGAGGTGTCGGGGTTGGAGAACGTCCCAAAACTGGGATCAAATTCCCTGTGAGCCTGGAGG
Organism: Rhagologus leucostigma; assembly: GCA_013397725.1. Taxonomy (NCBI): domain Eukaryota; kingdom Metazoa; phylum Chordata; class Aves; order Passeriformes; genus Rhagologus; species Rhagologus leucostigma. The sequence goes on along the minus strand of VZTD01003624.1, from coordinate 25,120 downwards.
GAGCCTCAGGGCTGGAACAGAGACGGGGAATTCGGGAGAAGCTCTGCCCAGAGCCTTCCCCCAACAACCACCAAAGTGTTCCGGGCCATTTTCCCATCTTTTTTTTGGGATTGTGCACAAAATTTAGGCCCAGGCACAGTGACAGAGACCCTCAGCTCTTCCCACGGATCTGCAGGGATTGATGGATCCCCAAAATCTTGGGCAAAGCCCCAGGAGAATCCACCAATCCCCGTTTTCCCAGGTGGAATCAGGTTCTGCCTCCAGGAACATTCCCAAAAACTCCGCCCTGGGGATGTTCCAGAAGGAATTTTCTCTTATCCCCCCGAATTTATCCCTAAATCACCGATCCCACTTTGGATTTTTCCTGCTGTTTCCTCCTGAGTTTATTCCCTGCACGACCTTTTCCATGGAAAAGTGGGAAGGGCTGATGGGTCCTGGCTTCCCAGGATAATTTTTCCCATTTGGAAATGAGAAAAAAAATCCTCCACTGGGTCATTTTGAGGGAAAATCCATCGAAAATGGGAAAACACCAGCAAGGAAAAGGACTTGGGAAGAAGCTGTTCCTCCGCCAGGTCGGAGCAGCGCCGGGAGAGGTTTAAACCTGGAATTTTCCATGAGGAGGCTCCTCCACACCTAAAACCCCCATTCCAGGATTCCTGGGATGCAATTCCCGGGGAACTGAGGGCTCCTGTGCTCGGAAGAAAGTCCTTGGAGAAGGGTAAGACGAGTCCTGCAGAAATCCGGGATTTAAGGCAAAGCCTGGCTTTGGATCCGTGCCCGGCTCCGGGTCTGTTTCCCATAAATTCCAGAGAATCCCATAAACTGCCCGAACGCTGCCAGAGGGGTTGGATTTTCACTGGAAAAGGGGTTGGATGAACCCCCTGTATCCGACATTCCCAATCTCCGGCGGGAGGGAGATGGGGATGGATTTTGGGGGAGGGACACATCGGAGCCCCGGGAGTGACCCCCATCCATGTGGGACAGGAGGGATCCCTGGGATGGTGACGGGATCTGGGAATGGTTCATCCTTCCTGGAGGAACCTCCCAGGGCTTTGACGTTTCCATGGAATTGCTGAGGTTGGAAAAGCCCTCGGAGACCATCGAGTCCAGCGGGGGAGCCCCCATTCCCGGAGGGATTGAAATCCATGGGGATGTGGCAGCCTGGGGTACGGATCAGGGCTGGGAATGGTTGGCCTTGGAGAACTTTTCCAACCTCAACGATTCCATGATTCTTTGCAGAGCAAATCCGGCACCAGGCTAGGGAATCCCAACTCAACCAGCCGGGGATTTTCGGGATCATTTCCTGGATTTAAGGAGCTCTTGGCACGGGCCAGTGAGAAAATCCCTGTTCCTGGTGCTCCGGGGATGTATCCGGGGGTTTTCCAACCTCCTGGAGCAACCTGGGATAGTGGAAGGTGTCCCTGCCCCTGGCAGGGCAGGAGTTAAGGGATCTTTAAGGTCCCGTCCCACCCAATCCCAAATCCAAACCACTCCAGGTTTCTATTCCCTACAACCCCCAGCTCTTCCCGGAGTGTTTTCCTTTACCCTGCTTCCCCAGCAGGAATTTCGAGGCACAAAGGGCATTTTTTGGGATTGTCCATCCCGGTTGTGGTTGCAGCACGGAATTTCCCGTCCCAGGTGTCCAGGGACAGCCGTGTCCTGCTAAATCCCGGCGTGGCCGCTTCCCACTCCCACGGTTTTCCCGGGTGTGGGAAGATGGGAAACCACAGCGAGCCAGGAATGTCCTAGAAAACAACCAGGAGATGATTCCCAAATCCCTGCCGGAGCCAAGCATGGGAGCACAGCCCGGGAGGTCCTCACGGAGCCCCATGGAATGGGAGGACATCCCAAATCCATCCGTTCCCTCCGAGCCCGGCCCCCTCCACCGCTGTTCCTCAATGGAATGGTGTTGGTGTAGGAATTTTTGGGATTCCCGCTCCCTCCAGGAGATCCAGGTGGTTCCCGAGCCAGAGGATCCCCCAGCTCTTCCTTCCATGACTCTGCCCCTCATCCCAAGCTCTCCAGAGCCCGTCTGCTCCCGGATCCCAGCCGGAATCCGCGTCCGTACCTTTGAATCCGCGCATTCCCACGGGACCGCGAGGGCCGAGGTCTCCCTGATCCCCCTTCAATCCGCGTGGGCCGGGGGGTCCCCTCTCCCCGGGCAGCCCTGGAATGAGGACGAGGACACGAAATGAGACGGTTTCAGCAGAATTCCACAATCCCGGTGTGCCGGTCCTCTGCCAGGAGTCCAGGAAAACCAGGAGACCCCGGAGAGTCCGGCCCATCCTTTTCCTGCATTTCCCTTGGATACAGGATGGATTTATCCGGGTTCTAAGGAATTTCTGAGCATCCTTAGGCTCGGATGGAAGAAAGTGGGCTCCAAAGACAGAGAACAAGGAAGGAATACCGGGATCCAGGGTGGGGAAGAGATCCCAAGGAATTGGGATGTACCCCCCACAAGCCACAGGTCTCCTGAATCCATATTGTCCAGTGGGGTTGGATATTTATTGGAGAAGGAGTTGGATGAAACTCCGTGATGTGAGCATTCCCGACCTCCGGGAGGTGGGAATTGGGGTGGTAGTTTGGGAATTCCTTTGAGGGGGACACATCCAAGCCTTGGAAGTGACCTCCATCCACGTGGGACCTGGACCTGGACCCGGATCTGGATCTGCTCCTGGGCCTGGTTCTGGAATTGGACCTTGACCTGGATCTGGACCTGGACCTGGATCTGGATCTGCTCCTTGCCCTGGTCCTGGAACTGGACCTTGATCTGGACCTGGTCCTGGAACTGGATCTGGTCCTGATCCTGGACTCTGACCTGGACTTGGTCCTGGAACTGGAACTGGACCTGGACTTGGAACTGGACCTTGACCTTGACCTGGATCCAGATGTGGATCTGGACCTGAACCTGCATCTCCTCCTGGACCCCAACCTGGACCTGGATCTGCTCCTGGTCCTGGACCCCAACCTGGATCTGGATCTGCTCCTGGGCCTGGTTCTGGAACTGGATTTTGACCTAGACCTAGTGGAAGTCCTGGATCTGGATCTGGTTCTGATCTTGGACCTTGACCTGGATCCAGTTGTGGATCTGGTCTTGGACCTGGTCCTGATCCTGGTACTGGACCTTGACCTGGATCTGGGTCTGCATCTGGACATGGATCTGGACCTGGATCCAGATGTGGATCTGGACCTGAACCTGGTCCTGGACCCCAACCTGGACCTGGATCCAGATGTGGATCTGGACCTGGATCCACACCTGGTCCTGGACCTGGATCCAGATGCAGATCTGGACCTGAACCTGGCCCTGGACCCCAACCTGGACCTGGATCCAGATGCAGATCTGGACCTGGACCTGCATCTGGTCCTGGACCTCAACCTGGACTTGGATCCAGATCTGGATCCGGGGGTGGAGGGAAGGACTCCTGTGCTGGAGACAGGAACTGGTGGGACCTGGGGATGATCCCACCTGGAGGATCCAGCAGGAATTCATCATGAGCCTGAGCTAGGGTTGGATCCGAAGCTCCTCCAGCATCCAAGCCTGGCTCCATCCGTGGGGAGGGAGCCCTGGATTCCCTTGGCACCGCTCCTCCCGCCCTTCCTGGGCTGGGCTTTTCCAAACTTAGTCACGGTTTTCCTCTGGTTTCTGAGGAAAAAAATCTGCCAGGAGGAATTCCAGCCCCAGCTCCAATGGGGATTATCCCGAGCTCCAATCTTTCCCTGCCGTGTCCATCCCGGGGAGGGATCAGGACCTGGATTTCTGTGGGGCAGGGGAAGGAGGGTGGATTTTCCGTGGAAAAGGGGATTTTCCAGGGATACACCTGAACCCGACCTTCTCAGATCCGAAGGGTCGCGCCCGCATCCCGAACAACACCAGAAAAAGTCCTGAAAATCGTGGCTCTTCCCACAACTCCTCCCGAAGGTGAACCCTCCCGGGATTGTTTTGTTTTTCTGTTTGAACAAGAAAAAAAAAAGGGGGAAAAAAAAGGAAAACCGAAGAAAAGAGCCAATATAATTCCGAGGGTTGTTACACCCAAGAAAAACAGCCGTGAATCCATCAGCGCCAGAAATTCCGGCTGGGGAGAGAGGAACACGGACAGCTGGAGGGGCTGTCCGAGGGAGATCGGATTTCCAAGCTGGCTCTGCCTCACTTGGCTGGGCCTGGGAAGGAGCGATCCCAAAATCCAAGGGTTTGAGCCCAAAGCAATCCCAGCAGGGGCGGGGTGCCTCAGAGTCCTTGGGGCAGGGGATAGCAGGGATGGATTTGGATCTGGACCTGGACCTATCTCTAACACCCAGAGTCCTTGGAGCAGGGGACACCAGGGATGGATTTGGATCTGGATCTGGGTCTAGATCTGGTCCTAGATCTGGACCTGGAGCAGCCTCTGACACCCAGAGTCCTACGGGGCAGGTTTGGAGCAGGGGAGAACAGGGATGGATCTGGATCTGGACTTGGACCTGGTCCTGGATATGGACCTGGACCTGGTTCTGAACCTGAGCTTGGACCTTGATCTGGTGCTGGATCCAGATCTGGATCTGGGCTGTACCTGGTCCTGGAGCTAGATCTCAGCCTGGACCTGCATTTGGGCCTGCATCTGGACTTGGATCTCAACCCGGATCTGGATCCAGGTCTGCATCTGGACTTAGATCTGGACATGGACTTGGACCCAGGTCTGGATCTGGACCTGAATCTGCATCTGGTTCTAGACCTTGACTTGGACCTCGATGTGGACCTGGATCTGAATCCAGATCTGTTTCCGGGCCTGGTTCTGGATCCAGATCTGGACCTTGAGCTAGATCTGGATCTAGACCTTGACCTTGACATGGACCTTGACCTGGACTTTGACCTGGACCTGGATCCAGATCTGGATCTGGACCTGGTCCTGGACCTTAACCTGGACTTAGATCTGGACCTGAATCAGGACCTGGACTTTGACCTGGATATGAATCCAAACCTGGATCTGGTCCTGGATATGGACCTGGACCTGGATCCAAATCTGAATTTGGTCTTGGATCAGGATCTGGACCTTGACCTGGACCTGGTCCTGGAACTGGTCCTGGCCCTGGATCTGGACCTGGTCTTGAGCCCAGACCTGGACCCAGATCTGGGTCTGTATCTGGTCCTGAATCTGGTCCTGGACCTGGTCCCGGACCTTGACCTGAAGCTGGATCCAGATGTGGATCTGGACCTGAATCTGCATCTGGTCCTGGACCTGGTCCTGGACCTTGACCAGGTCTTGGACCTTGAACTGGACATGGATCTGGATCCACATCTAGGTCTGAATCTGGACCTTGACCTGGACTTAGATCTGGACCTGGACTTTGAGCTGGATATGAATCCAAACCTGGATCTGGACCTAGTCCTGGTCCTTGACCTGGATCTGGATCCACATCTGGGTCTGGACCTTGACCTGTACCTGGTCCTGGACCTTGTCCTGGAACTGGACCTTGACCTGGACTTAGATCTGGACCTGGCCTGGTCTTGGGTCTTGAACTGGACCTGAACCTGGACCTTGATCTGGATATGAATCCAAACCTGGATCTGGTCCTGGCCCTCAGCTTGGCCGCGGAGCTCCATCCTCAGGGATCCGAGCAGATCCGTGCTCCCGGCGGGATGGATCCCGTCACCTCCTGGGGACAAAGTTGTCCCCACGGGGATCCTGCACCACCTCGGCGCCATTCCCGGCCCTTGGAAGCAGAGCCAGCATTCCCAGGTTTCCCTTAAAATCAGAAACAGCTGGAGCCGAGTCTTCCTCAGGGTTGGAATGTCCTCTGGTGACTTCCAGTGGAATTCCCCCCAAAAACAATGGGATTAAGAAGGGGCGGGGGGAAAAACTTGGCACTGCTGACATTGGAAAGAACATCCCGGAAAAGTCTGGGAGCCAAGGCTCCTCTGCTGGGTTCCCGGGATCTGCTGGGGGGACGCAGCAGCAATTCCAGCCCTGGTGCCTTGGAAGGATCACTTGTGGAATGGGGTGGCCAATTCCTGCTCCAGCCTGGCTGGGAGACACCGGAATCTGGGAATATCAGCATGGATCCTCCTGGAGCCGGGTGGGCGATGACATTTTTCCCCTCTAGGATGGATGTTCTGCCAGGATCCGGGAGAGCAGATCCATCCTCGTGTCCCTCAGGACCAGGACATCCCAAGGAATGGGTTGGGAAGTCACCAGGAGTTGTCCCATTGGCTTTGGATCACCCGGGTTATTTCGGGATGCGATTTTGGGAGATTTTGTGGGATTTTGCGGACACCGGGAATGTTTTCCTTACCTCGGAGCCCGGGAAGGCCGGGAAGGCCAGGCTCTCCCTCCACCCCTTCCGTGCCTTGGTCTCCTTTGGGTCCTGGTGGCCCTGGAACACAACAGGAGGGCGGGAATCACATCCCGGACTCGGGAATGTGCAGCAGGAGCGGGAGATCCGGGGATCTCCAAGAAACACAGAGGCAAAGCGGGGACAAAGGAGCTGGCGGGGCAGTTTCCCATGATTTTAGATTTCTGGGATTTATGGGTATTAAATTCCAAACTGGACTCCACCGACCTGCTCCAAGTGCCAGGAAAATTCACCTGGAAGCTCCACCTCGAGCGCGAATCTGGGAATTTTCCTTTTGGCCGGAAGTTGGGACGTTCCCAGTGAAATAAGTGCAAGAAATCAGGGGAAAATCTGCCTTTTGGGAATGTTCATAGAATCATGGAATTTTTGGAGTTGGAAAGGATTTTAAGGATCGTCCATTAGGGACACTTTCCATTCGTCCAGGTGGGATGATCCTTTGGGAATTCCGGAGGTGATCCTTTAGCAGAACTTTGGGTAAAATCCCAGGAAACAGCAGAAAATCCCAATCCGAGGTTTCCTCCCTCATCCTGCAAAGGGTCAAATCCCCGAAGCTGAAAATAATCGGGAGCCAAAACAATGGGAAGAAGGAATTTGAAGAGAAAAATAACGGGAAACAAAAAGACTCCTGGGATAAGGGAAAATGGGGCAGGGAGAGGCCGGGAAGGGTCATTCCCACCCATCCAGGGGGACGATTGGGAACTGTTTTCCTAGAAATCCTAAAAGCCAGGAACTCAGGAAGCTGAAATCCAGCCAGGGCTCCAGGTCAGGAAGAGCCGGGATGTGCACAACTCTGACGGATCAGGGATTGGGATCTGGGAATGTTCTGTAGGAATCAGTGGGATCCGGAGTGGGATCCAGAGTGGGATCCGGAGTGGGATCCTAACTCAAGGTCAGGAAACATCCCGGGACAGAGATGGTCGGGGATAGGAGAGGGTGATGGAAACTATGGAATTTCTGGCCCTGGTTGTCTCATTCCTCAGGGAATGAACAGCTCCGGGAGCTGAGGGGATGTAGGGATGGACTCCGGATCCCAGGGATGGACTCCAGAGCCTGGGAAGATTCCAGACCCTGGGAATAGACCCCAGGCCCTACTCCAGACCCTGGGGAGGGACCCCAGACCATAGGAATATACTCCAGATCCTGGGGAAGGACTCCAGACCCTCGGGATGGACCTCAGTCCCTGGGGAAGGACTCCAGACCCTCGGGATGGATCCTAGACCATGGAGATGAACTCCAGATCCTGAGGATGGATTCCAGACCCTGGGAATGGACTCCAGACCCCTGGAATGGATCCTATATCCCAGGGATGGACTCCAGACCCTGGGGATTGATTCCAGACTCAGGGAATGGATTCCAGACCCTGGGAACGATTTCCAGACCCTTGGGATGAATCCTAGATCCTGGAGATGAACTCCAGGCCCTGGGGATGGATTTCAGACCCCTGGAATGGACTCCAGATCCCTGGAATGGATCCTAGATCCCAGGGATGAACTCCAGACCCCTGGAATGGTCTCCAGACTCAGGGAACGGATTCCAGACTCAGGGAATGGGCTCCAGACCCTGGGAACAGACTCCAGACCCCTGGGATGAACTCCAGATCCAAAGAATGGGCCCCAGATCCCAGGAATGGACTCCAGACACTTGGGATGCATCCCAGATCCTGGGAATGAGCTCCAGACCCTGTGGATGGACTCCAGACACAGGGAATGGATTTCAGACCCCGGGAATGAATTCCTGATCCTGTGGAAGGACTCCAGACCCTGGGGATGGATCCTGGGGATGAACTCCAGACCCTGGGAATGTGCCTCAGACCGCTGGAATGGACTCAGAACCCAGGGAATGGACTCCAGACCCTTGGGATGAATCCTGGATCCTGAGGATGAACTCCAGACCCTGGAAACAAACTCCAGGCCCCTGGAATGGACTCCAGATCCCTGGAATGGATCCTAGATCCCAGGGATGAACTCCAGACCCCTGGAATGGACTCCAGATCCCTGGAATGGATCCTAGATCCCAGGGATGAACTCCAGACCCCTGGAATGGATCCTAGATCCCAGGGATGAACTCCAGACTCAGGGAACGGATTCCAGACCGTGGGCATGGGGCTCCAGACCCTGGGAACAGACTCCAGACCCTTGGGATGAACTCCAGATCCAAAGAATGGGCCCCAGACCCCAGGAATGGACGCTTCCAGGGATGAGGCAGTCACAGATTTTCCAGAATCCTCCCGGGGATGATCCCATCCCGGAGAACAGCTGTCGGGATGGGACACGGGGAGCAGCTGGGCTGGAGGAAAACTGGGAAGGGCTGCTGGGCGAGGCTCCCGACCATTCCCAGCTGTTCCCAACCCGCAGCTCCTGGGGTTCGCACCCGGGAAATCCCATTCCTGCTGCATCCCGGCTTTCCACCCTCCAATCCCAAGATTTCCTGATTGATGGGACCATCCTGTCACCCTCAGGACCTGCTGGGATCCAGCACATCCCACCCAGGGATTGTGCGACCGGATCCGGGCGTGCGGTGGATTCCGGGAATTCTCCCTCCCGGAGACTCCCAAGACCCAAAATTCCTCTGTGTTGTCCTTCCCGAGCCACGGGAGGTGCTTGGAGCAATCCTTGGATGCTGGAGAGGAGCCCGGGGACCTTCCCAAGCTGCCACCACCCAAATCCAGGATCCAGAGGCCGGGAGAGCTGAGGATTTAGGGAGAAGGAAAACAGCCCCCGAGGCAGGCAGGGAATGGCTCGGCCAAATCCGTCCAGGAACACGGCGGACTCACCCAAGGACATCTGGAGCTGAGATGAAGCCAGCTGGGCACAAGGCCCCAGAAATTATCCATGGGGTGGGAACAGAGGGAAGCTTGGGAGGCCAGGAATGTGTCAGGGCTGATAAATCCGGTGCCGGCCCTTGGGAAGGGATTTGTTTTGGGATAAAGCGATTCCAGGGCTGTCGGGCTCCGTGATGGATCCCACCCTTGGTGGCTTCATCCCAGAGCAGGTGACATCATTCCCATGGATGGGGAGGGAAAAGAGGGATGCGAGGAGGGGGGAAATATGGAAACACCAAAGCAATCAGGGGCAGGGCGATCCCAGCATCCCAAAAACAGGGATTGGGAGCCAGCATCCCCCAGGGATGAGGGAAAGGACCCCCAGGAGCTGTTGGTATTCCAGGGGGATGGATCTCCTGGAGCTGCTGGGGATCAACCACATCCACCCCCTCTGGCTGAGCAGCTGGGAAAGGGGAACAAGTGCCTTGGCACTAGCCCCAGCCTTTCCAGCTGGAATTCCAGCTGGAAGCACCAGGAATGAACAACAGCCTCAGGGTCTCCGCAGGTGCAACCGGCGGGAAACGGGACAGGAGCTGCTCCCAACCTCCTGCTCCCCCCCTGGAGCTTCCACTGGGACCTCCTGGTTTTCTCCATGGGGTGTCCCCGTCTCTGGCACGGGATTCCTGGAGAAGCTGTGGCTGCCCCTGGATCCCTGGGAGTGTCCCAGGCCAGGTTGGACGGGGCTTGGAGCCACCTGGGATAGTGGAAGATGTTGGGGTTGGAATGGGATGGGATTTAAGGTCCCTACCGAAACCATTCCAAGATTTGGGAAGGGCTGGGGGTGGAAAAGGAGGAGAAGATGGGATGAGGGGAGTTAATTTTTTCCTGGCATCTTTGAGGGAACCTTGGGAGCTTTCTTCCTAACCATGGATGGGGGAATGTTTGGAGAGTCCAAGGGGATGGAGACACCTGAGCAGGGATGGATGGAGGTGGGTCTGGGCCCTTCCCGACCGGAGAGCCCTGGAGGGGCTGGAGCGTGTCCAGGGCAGGGAACGGAGCTGGGAAGGGGCTGGAGCCCCAGGAGCGGCTGAGGGAGCTGGGAAAGGGGCTCAGCCTGGAGAAAAGGAGGCTCTGGAGGGCCCTTTTCCCTCTCTACAACTCCATGAAAAGTTGGAGCCAGGTGGGAGTTGGGATCTGCTCCCGGGAAACAAGAAACAGGATGAGGAAACGGCCTCCGGCTGTGCCAGGGAAAGTTTAGCTGGATATTGGGAAAAATTCCCTCATGGAAAGGGTTGTAAAGGATTGCAACAGGCCCAGGGAGGTTTGGAGTCCCCAATCCTGGAGGGATTAAAATCCGTGCGGATTTGGGGGGACACGGATCAGTGGCGGCGAACGGTTGGACTCCATGACCTTGGAGAGCTTTTCCAACCTCAACAACTCCACGATTCTCCAATCCCCGGTGGATTGATCCACATCCCACGGGACCACGGGGACCATTCCCAATCCCACCCCTCTCTCCCGGCGGGCTCCGCTCACCGCGGATCACGGAGACGTTCCGGAGCGCCACGGAATGCTCCCAGTCCTTCATGCGCAGCTCCTCGGTGACGTTGTTGAGCACGGCCAGCTCCAGCCTCAGCTGCCGCTCCATGGCCGCGTGCTCCGTCCGCATCCGCCGCGCGTCCGCGCTGGCGTTCCCCAGGAGCCCCTGCAGGTCCCGGAGCCGGGAATGGTGCACGCGGACGTCGTAGGAGAAGCTGCGGTTCATGGAATCCACGGCCCCGCCCAGGGCCGTCACCTGCTCGCCCAGGGCCTCCAGCCGCCCGCCCAGGTGGCCCAGGAGGTGCTGGTGGTGCTCCAGGAGCAGCCGGCTGCTGTTGCCGTCCACGGAGAGCCGGGACAGCTCCAGCTGGGCCGCGTCGCTCTGCTGGCTCAGGGAATCCCAGAGCCGGGACACGGATCGGTCCGTCTGGCTCGCCTGGCTCTGGAGGCTCCACAGGAGCCCCTCCAGCCTCTGGAGAGATCCCGTCAGCAGGAACAGCGAGTCCGAGTGGTTCTGCAGGAGGTCCTGGAGCCGCCAGATGTGCTCCAGGAGGTCCCCCTTGGGAAGGGGGTGCAGCAGCTGCAGCTGCAGGTCCCGGAAGGTCTCGTTGAGCCGGTGGACGTTTCCCAGCAGCGCCTTCAGGTCCTCGGGAGACGGCTGGGGCCGGGACACTGGGATGGAGAAGAGGAGAGGGAGGTCAGGAAGAACCCTTGGGTGTGGGATCCTCCCAAGGACATTCCCGGTTCCTCGGTGCGCGGAGGTGGAATTCCCACCCCAGAACGTTCCCCGCATCAGCCCCTCCTGGAATCCAAGGCTGGAGGAGGAGGTTGGGCGCTGGAGAATCCCGGAATGGCTTGGGTGGGAAGGAACCGTAAAGCTCATCTCATTCCACCGGGATAGGGACACTTTTCCATGATCCCAGGGTGCTCCAAACCCTGTCCAGCCTGGCCTTGGACACTCCCAGGGATCCAGGGACAGCCGCAGCTCCTCTGGGAATCCCAGCCCAGCCCCTCCACACCCTCCCAGCCGGGAATTCCTTCCCAAGATCCCAAGCTCCCCTCTCCCACTGGGAAGCCATTCCCTGGCTCCTGCCCCTCCAGCCCTTGTCCCAAATCCCTCTCCAGCTCTCCTGGAGCCCCTTGAGGCTCGGGAAAGGGCTCCAAGGATTCCCTGGAGCTCAAGGTTTTCCTTGGAGCTGCATCCCACGAGATTTGTGTGCCGAGAACCAGAACCCCAGCCTGGAGCCATCCCAGCAGCTCCAGAGGATCCCGGAATGGTTTGGGTGGGAAGGGACCTTCAATCCCATCCCATTCCAACCCCGACACCTTCCCCTGTCCCAGGTCGCTCCAAGCCCCATCCAACCTTTCCTTGGACACTTCCATGGACACCGCACTGATGGAGATGTCCCTGGCAGGTGTCACCTGCCTCAGGAGGGAAAATCAAGACCCCGGGATTTTCCAGGTGGTTCCCGATGTTCCAGAGCTCTGCCAGAGCCCAGCTGCTGGGATCATCCCCTTTTCCTTGCTCCAAAAAGACCCAATCCTGGCTTCCTCCCACCCGGAGGTTTGGATTCGAGTGTTCACAGTCAGGTTTCCCTTCTGGATGCGGATCCTGGATCCGAGCTCGGCCCTGGCTCCCAGATTTCCTCGGCGCTGGGTGTGGTTTCCTGGCGGCTTCCAAGCACCACATCCCGCAAACCCGGGGCTGCCAGGGCTCTTCCCGAGGGATAAACCCAACCCAGCTCTGGAGCGTCCCTATCCAAGGGCTGTCAGGGCTCTTCCCAAGGGATGAAACCCAGCCCAGCTCTGGAGCATCCACATCCCCATCCCGGGGCTGTCAGGGCTCTTCCCGAGGGAGAAACCCACCCCACATCCAGATCATCCATATCCAAGGGCTTCCAGGGCTCTTCCCGAGGGAGGAAACCCAGCCCAGCTCAGAGCATCCACATCCCCATCCCGGGGCTTCCAGGGCTCTTCCCGAGGGAGACACCCACCCCACATCCAGAGTATCTGTATCCAAGGGCTTCCAGGGCTCTTCCCGAGGGAGGAAACCCACCCCAGATCCACCACATTCACTCCTCCCATCCTGGGAATGCCAGAGCTCTTCCCAAGGGAGAAACCCAGATCAGAGTATCCCTATCCAAGGGCTTCCAGGGCTCTTCCCAAGGGATGAAACCCACCCTACATCCAGATCATCCATATCCAAGGGCTTCCAGGGCTCTTCCCGAGGGAGGAAACCCAGCCCAGCTCTGGAGCATCCACATCCCCATCCCAGGGCTTCCAGGGCTCTTCCCGAGGGAGAAACCCACCCCACATCCAGAGTATCTGTATCCAAGGGCTGCCAGGGCTCTTCCCAAGGGAAATACCCAATCCAGCTCCGGAGTATCCCTATCCAGGGGCTGCCAGGGCTCTTTTCAAGAGAGGAAACCCAGCCCAGCTCCGGAGCACCTGGATCTCCCATCCTGGGAATGCCAAGGCTCTTCCCAAAAGCGGAAACCCAACGCAGAGTTGGGCTTGGGTGTCTCCCTCGGGAAGGGAGCCCCAGGATGGGGACATGGGTGCTCTGGAGCATCCCTGTCCAAGGATTGTCGAAGCTTTTCCCAGCGGAGACACCCAGCCCAGCTCTGGAGAATCCACATGCCCATCTCGGAGTTGCCAGGGCTCCTCCCAAGGGAGACACCTGAATCAGAGTATCCCTATCCAAGGGCTTCCAGGGCTCTTCCCGAGGGAGGAAACCCACCCCAGATCCACCACATTCACTCCTCCCATCCTGGGAATGCCAGAGCTCTTCCCAAGGGAGAAACCCAGATCAGAGTATCCCTATCCAAGGGCTTCCAGGGCTCTTCCCGAGGGAGGAAACCCAGCCCAGCTCAGAGCATCCACATCCCCATCCCAGGGCTTCCAGGGCTCTTCCCGAGGGAGACACCCACCCCACATCCAGATCATCCATATCCAAGGGCTTCCAGGGCTCTTCCCGAGGGAGGAAACCCAGCCCAGCTGTGGAGCGTCCACATCCCCATCCCAGGGCTTTCAGGGCTCTTCCCGAGGGAGACACCCACCCCACATCCAGAGTATCTGTATCCAAGGGCTTCCAGGGCTCTTCCCAAGGGAGGAAACCCACCCCAGATCCACCACATTCACTCCTCCCATCCTGGGAATGCCAGAGCTCTTCCCAAGGGAGAAACCCAGATTGGAGTATCCCTATCCAAGGGCTTCCAGGGCTCTTCCCAAGGGAGAAACCCACCCTACATCCAGATCATCCATATCCAAGGGCTTCCAGGGCTCTTCCCGAGGGAGGAAACCCAGCCCAGATCCACCACATTCACTCCTCCCATCCCAGGAATGCCAGGGCTTTTCCCAAGAGAGGAAACCCACCTTGGCTCAGGATCATCCCTACCCAAGGGCTTCCAGGGCTCTTCCCAAGGGAAGAAACTCATCCTGACTCTGGAGCATCCACCTCCTGCATCCCAGAGATTTTAGCCAAGGAAGGAAACCCACCCGGACTCAGAACCATCCTCATCCCAAGGCTCTTCCCAAGGAAAGAGACTCATCCCGGCTCAGGAGCATCCACATCGCAAATCCTGCCTCCCGCATTCCGGGGCCGCCAGGAATCCCAAGGGAATAAACCTCCCCCAGCTCCGGATCATCCACATCCCACATCCTGAGCTCTTCCCGAGGGAGAAATCCCACCCCAGCTCCGGAGCATCCTTCCCCCCAGCTCTGTATCCCGGCTGGCAGAGAATTCCAGACTCCAAACCCTTCCTGGCCCTCCACCAAATCCCAGAATTTCAAGCCAGGGATTCAGACAGGAAACCTGGGAATCTGGGGAGAGCCTCCTGCCCTCAGCAGCTCCAGCCGCCCAGTAAATCTCAATCCCGAATCCCAGACCCTGCTGCATCCCAAAAATGCTGATCCTGGCAGGGGAATATCAGGCAAGAGAATATTCCTCAGCCTCGGACCGGGAAACTCCAAGCCAAATCCCCAAAAATAATGGGAATTGGGGTTTTTTCCTTAAATAAAATAAACAATTCCCATTTTCCTTTGGGCTTGGGCTGCAGCAGAACCCCCACAATTCCATGGAGGAGAAATGGAGCAACCTGGGATAGGAGAATTCAAATTCTCGAATTATTCCAGGATTCTGGAATAAAGGACGCTCAGAATCCATTCAGAGGGATTTTTAGGGAAGCCAGGGATGTAAAAGGGAGGAAAAGGGAACGGAGACCCTTCATGGGGTCCCGAGATTCCAAGTGAACCCCAGGGTTTTCCTTAAATCCCTTGGAGCCGCACCCCACGGGATCTGTGTGCCCAGAACCAGAACCCCAGCCTGGAGCCATCCCAGCAGCTCCATGGAATCCCAAAATCCTGGAATGGTTTGGGTGGGAAGGGACCTTCAATCCCATCCCATTCCAACCCCGACACCTCCCCCCTATCCCAGTTGCTCCAAGCCCTGTCCAGCCTGGAATCAGGTTCTTCCAGGCATCTTTAAATCCCTGTTCATGAATCCCACGGGTTGTCCTGGAATTCCGGCTGGGAGATCTTCTCCTGGGAGAGGGTGAGGTTCAGTTCCCTCTGCTCATCCCAGTTTGGCCCTGGCATCCCTGGGAGGGATCCGAGGGATTGAGGGAGCTCAGGTGGAACAGATCCCGCGGGAAGGATGGAAAACTACAGGGAAGAGCATTCCTTGAGGAAAAACATTGGGATATTTGGGATTTTATTGTTATTTATGAATAACAAGAGGGAACTGCCTCAAGTTTTGCCGGGGAGAAGTTCAGGTTGGAATCAGGAACAATTCTCTCATGGAAAAAGTTGTCCAGGGGTGGAATCCCTGTTCCTGGAGGGATTCAAATCCATGCGGATGTGGCACTTGGGGACATGGATGAGGGGTGGGAATGGATCGAGGGGGTCCAAGGAGTTTTCAAACAGCAATGATTCCGTGATTCCATGAAAAAGTTGGAGATCAGAGTCCCAACCTCAGGCTCAGAGGCTTTTTAGTGGATTGGCGGGATCGGGAACAGGGATATAGGGAACGTGAATTCCCAGGAGCCACCAAACCACCCGAGTTCCATGCGGAAAGCTCCGGCTCCAGGATGGAAAACATCCCATTCCCACCGCTCCCAGGTGTTTCCTTGGATTTTTGGCACTGACCCTTTTCCCACTCTCTTTTCCAAGGAAGGACACCTGCCCCAGCCGGATCCCGAACAATTCCTGGCCAAGCCCACCCCAAAACATTTCAGGACAGGATGGACTTGGAGCAACCTGGGACAGTGGGAAGCATCCCTGTGGAATTAGAGACCTTTCCGTGTCCCTTCCCACCCGAACCATTCCATGATTCCATGCCCCTTCCCCTCGGACGGGACACGAAGCTGGAGAGGAATTCCCATCTCCGTATCCGTCTCCAGGAGCCCAAAAAGGGATTTTTCCATGGGAAATCCAAGCCCTCCGGCATTGAAGGTATCCATGAACATTCCTGGTTTTCCAAGGACCGACCAGCTCCAACACCTGAACCTGAGGCTGTCCCCCTGTGGTTCCCAGCTGGATGTGATCCCTTTATCCCACACCATCCCGTGCCTGTGGTTTCCCAGCTGGGATAAACCCTCTGGACACCCCCAGCTCGAAATTCCAGGACTCGGCCGCGTCCGAATCCAGAGGCTAGGCTTAAAATTCCAAACCTCCAGAAAGCCACAACCACGGAGATGATTTCCCTGATTCCCCCCAATTCCCTCGTCTCTCTGCCTCCCTTTTCCAAGATTCCAGGTGACAGCCTGGGGGGAAAAATGTTGTTTTCCTGAGGTTTTCCTGGAATCCCGCCAGTCTCTCCGCTCCGGGAGGTGGGAATTGGAAGATTCCCGGTGCCAGAGGTTGTTGTTGTTATTCCTGGAGCTGCAGCCTGGCCCGGGACCGGAGCTTGTCCCGAATCCATGGCATCCCTCGCTCCGGGATCCGCCAGCCAACAACAACATCCAAACAATGCACGGCAAGGGATCAGTGGGAGAGGCCTCAAAATTCCAGCAAAATCTTCTCCGGCCTTTCCCAACCCTTGGAGAACAGCCAGGGGAGATTTGGGATGGAAAAGGGGGGGTGAGTTTCGCATCCCTTCCCACCATGGATAATTCCAGGAAGGAGGGATGGGAATGAGGAGCTGATCCATGGAGGTGGCGTTTCCCACCCATCAAGGGAAACCTTGGGATTGGGGATTAAACCCGGAATTTCCCAGACTTCTTCCAGGAGGACCAGCCTGAGGCAGCGTGGATCCCATGGAATGTGTGTGCCGGGATGAGCTGGGTAATTCCCAGGGGCTGGGCGGGAATTCCAGGCATTCCCAAGGGGCTTTGCCATCCCTGCGCTCACCAAAACTTGGGGAAGGGGAGGCAGGAGCCCTGGAATGTGCCAGGAAAACGCCCTGCCTGCATCCCATCATCCTCATCCCAGGAAAACCCAGCTGGGAATGAGCGACGGGAACAATTCCAGCTCCGAGCAGGCAGTTCCCGAACCTCTCCTGAGCCTCAGAATTCCCAGCGCTTGATCCCCAAACCCTGCAGCAATTCCAGCCTCAAGGATTAAATCCCAGCCGTTCCCGACGTTCCGTGCGGAGCCGGAACGGGCTCAAGCTCTTGATCCCGAGGAGCTCAGAGCTCCTTGGAGTTCTGCTGGATCCCAACTTTTCCCCTCCGTGGATGACCCGGGAAACCCTCCCGAGCCGGGATTCCAAGCCCGTGGATGCTCCCGGCTCTGGGAGCATCCCGGGAGGAGCCAGTCCAGCCTCACCTGCCAGGATGAAGATTCCGACCAGGATGAGGAGCACGAGGAGGTAAAGCCCCGCCACGGAATATTTCAGCGCCGTCACGGAGCCCATCCGGCCACAGCATCCTGAGGACTTCATCCTCCGGCCGGGATCTGCGGGATAGAGCGGGACACGGGTTAATGGAGGCCTTGGGATGCTGCGGGAATGGTTGGGATCATCCCTGGGACAGTGGGAAGGCCACAGGGGGCTCCGTCCCTGGGAGCGGCCAAGGAAAGGTTGGATGGGGCTTGGAGCAGCCCGGGATAGGGGAAGGTGACGGGGTTGGAATGGGATGGGATTTGAGGGCCCTTCCCACCCAAACCATTCCGGGATCCTCTGGAGCTGCTGGGATGGCTCCAGGCCGGGGTTCTGTGTCCCAGCAGGCAAATCCCATGGGATGCAGCTCCAGGGAAAACCCTGAGCTCCAGGGAGAGCTTGGAGCCCCTTCCTGAGCCTAAAGGGGCTCCAGGAGAGCTGGAGAGAAATTGGGGTGGGATCTTGGGAAGGAATTCCTGGCTGGGCAGGAATTCCCAGAGAAGCTGTGGCTGCCCCTGGATCCCTGGGAGTGTCCAAGGAAAGGCTGGAGCACCCTGGGATCATGGGAGGTGTCCCTGCCCCTCGAATGGGATAGGATTTAAGGTCTCTTCCCACCCGAACCATTCCCTGTTGGATCCTGGCAGGATCACAGGATTTCTGGGAGCAGCTTTTCCCAGCACTTTCATTCCAGGCCAGGCAGCACCGCTCGGATTCGCCCTTTCCCAGATCCGAGTGTTCCCAAGGAGACACCAACAGAAGATGCAGGAAGAGCTCAGAATTCCCACCCGGAGCCGTGGGTGCCTCCATCCCGGTGTTTTGTGCTCCTTGGAGCTCCGAGGCTCCGATCCAGAGCCCCTCATCCCACAGGAGAGGGGGAACCCCAAATCCAAACCTCCTGGATGGAGACCTCGCTGATCCGTGGCCGGATCCAGCCTGGAGCATCTCTGATGGGATTTGGGATCTCATCTCATTCCACAGCCAGGAGCAATTCCCATCTCCAGCCTGGAGCTACCAGGTTTTGGGATCTCATTCCATGGCCAGGAGCAATTCCCATCTCCAGCCCGGACCATTCCTGCTGGGATTTGGGATCTCATCCCATCCTGTGGCCAATTCCCATCTCCAGCCTGGACCATTCCTGCCGGGCTTTGGGATCTCATCCCATCCTGTGGCCAATTCCCGTCTCCAGCCTGGAGCTACCAGGTTTTAGGATCTCATTCCATGGCCAGGAGCAATTCCCATCTCCAGCCTGGACCATTCCTGCTGGGAATTTGGGATCTCATTCCATGGCCAGGAGCAATTCCCATCTCCAGCCTGGACCATTCCTGCTGGGAATTTGGGATCTCATTCCCTGTCCAGGAGCAATTCCCATCTCCAGCCTGGACCATTCCTGCTGGGAATTTGGGATCTCATTCCCTGTCCAGGAGCAATTCCCATCTCCAGCCTGGACCATTCCTGCTGGGCGATGTCCAGGTGGGATCTCACCCCATCCATGAGGCCGGAGCTCAGTTCCTGGTGGGATCGAGCTGCTCCTTGGAATTCCGGACATGGAACCTATGGATTTGGGGGGGGGTCCCAGCATTCCAAGGACTCTTCCCCACAGCACCCTTGTCCTTCCCGAGCTCCACGGTTGTCCACGGATGTGTCCATCCCGGGAAAATTTGGAAAAGCCTCCAGCCGGGAAAGGGTTACAGCGGGCGGATCCCGAAACCCAGCCCGGCTTTGGAGCTCGGGAATGAGCTCAGGGATCGAGGGGGCGATCCCGAGGGAAGCCGGGATGCGCGGGACGCTCCGGCTCAGGTGGGACCGCTCCGCCTGGATCTCACGCCGCGCTCCCAGCCCGGAATTCCTGGAGCCGCGGGCTCCGGGATGAGGAGAGCGGCGATGTTTTTCCTGACACTCGCACTTCCAGCGGCTCCCGGGAGACTCCGGGAGGAGCTGGCGGCGATCCCGATCCACCCACTCCCATTCCCGGCCCTTGGAAGGAGGGATTTGCACAACCCGGGCCCAGGGAAAGGCTCCGGCCGGATTCCAAGGAAAAGCGAACATTTCCTGCCCCTGCCCAGGCTCCAGGGAGCGCAGCCGCGACCCGCCCGCTCCTCGGGAAACCGGGATTCGGGGGTCCCCAAAAACCCTGGAAAAGGTCCGGGGATGCCGTTCCTGGGCGAGCAGAAAGCTTGGAGCCCTCTCCCGATGGATGCTCGCCCGCCCCGGCGGGAGTTTTCCATGAATCCAGGCGGGATCCGGGTGGTCCCAGCCTCAGGGATGACCTTGCTCCTTCTTTGCCCCTTTCCCAGAAATTTCGCTCCAGAGACTTCTCCCGTGGGAATGGGGTTCCCTGGAGGGTTGGGATGAGCCCTGAGAATTCCAGGCGGACTTCCATAAAAGTCCCGAAGCCAGGGAGGTACCTCCAACCCTTCCCGGGGAAAGGGATTTGCTGGGAATGCTGGGGTCGGTCCTGGAGGGCTCCGACCCTTCCCTCCCGGCTCTTCCAGGTGTTTGCCAGTGGGAAAGGATGGGAACAGCAGGATCGGCCCGCGGGAAGCTGGGAAGAGGCAGGAGCGGGGATATCAACCTTTGGGAATGGGATCAACACTCGGGGATCTCCTGGATGGGAAATCCACCCTCTGGATCCAAACCTGTCCTTATCCCGGAGCTGGAGACACCCACAGGTCCCCTTGGAATCACCTCCAGGAGCCCCTTGCAGCATTCCCAGAAGGAATTCATCCGGAGCTGGATGTTCCCAGCTCAGTCAGCCCCTCCCAGCCGGGAATTCCTTCCCAAGATCCCACCCCAAGCTCCCCTTTCCCAGTGGGAAGCCTTTCCCTGGCTCCCGTCCCACCAGCCCTTTTCCCAAATTCCAGCTCTCCCGGAGCCCCTTTAGGCTCGGGAAGGGGCTCCAAGGATTCCCTGGATCCTTCCCTTCTCCACTTGGACATTCCCAGCTCTCCTGGGATTGGATCCATCCCCATCCCGATTCCTCTCTGGGAAGGAATTTCGGGAACAAGGGGGTTCACTGGGAATCTCAGCACTCCGGGAAGGGTCTCCCTTCCCTTTGCCATCCCCGACTTCCATAAAAATCCCTCGGGATGGATTCCGAGCGTCCCGGATCCCAGAATCCCGGAATGCTTTGGGCGGGAAGATACCTTCAATCCCATCCCATTCCAACCCCGACACCTCCCACGATCCCAGCTTGCTCCAGCCTTTCCTTGGCCACTCCCAGGGATCCAGGGGCAGCCACAGAATCCCCGGAAAACCTGTGCCAGGGCCTCCCCAGGACACATCCCAGTGCTGCTCCCACCACGGCATCCATCCCCTTTCCCAGGGCGGGGAATCCCGCCTGGCACCACGGAGCTGAGCACGGAGCTCATTCCGGACACCTCTGTCCATGTGGAGCCGAATCCGGAGCTCCTTCCCGAGCAATCCCAGCTCCCGGGAGCTCTCCGCGCTCCCATTCCCCCCGTGGATCCGGAGGTGGATCCAGAGGCGGATCCGTCCTCACCGTCCTCGCAGAGGTTCAGCTTGGAAAGGCTCCTTCCCTCGAAGGGCTCCTCCAGGACGGATCCGTTCTCCCGCTCGGAGAAGGTGTGGAGATACATGGCCTTGTTCTCCATCCTGCCGGGGAAAAACGGGAATATCGGATGGAACTGGGGCCTCGGTACATCCCGATCCCGGCCAATCCCTGCCTGGCTCCGGCTCTGGGATGGAGAAGGTGAGACCCCACCCCCAGCTCCGGGATCCCAAAATCAGCAGGACACGGAGCTGCTGGAGCGAGGCCAGAGGAGGCCACGGAGCTGCTCCCAGGGCTGGAGCCCCTCTGGAGCCAGGCTGGGAGAGCTGGGAATGCCCAGCTGGAGAAGGGAAGGATCCAGGGAATCCTTGGAGCCCCTTCCCGAGCCTCATGGGGCTCCAGGAGAGCTGGAGAGAAATTTGGGATAAGGGATGGGGGGCGAGGAGCCAGGGAATGGCTTCCCAGTGGGAAAGAGGAGCTTGTGGTGGGATCTTGGGAAGGAATTCCCATCTGGGAGGGTGGGGAGGGGCTGGGCTGGAATTCCCGGAGAAGCTGCGGCTGCCCCTGGATCCCTGGGAGTGGCCAAGGATGGATTTGGATCCCCCTGGGATCGTGAGAGCTGGAAGAGGATTGGAATGGGGTGGGATTTAAATCCCACCTGAAGCATTCCAGGATTCTGGGATCCAGAACGCTTGGAATCCAACCCGAGGGATTTTTATGGAAGTTGGGGATGGAAAAGGGAAGGGAGACCCTGCCCGGAGTGCTGAGATTCCCAGGGAAGCCCCTGGATCCCGAAATCCCTTCCCGGAGAGGAGTCGGGATGGGGGATGGATCCAATCCCAGGCTGGGAGAGCCGGGAATGGAGGGAATTCCCTGGGAAAGGGGAGCTCGGGGTGGGGATCTCGGGAAGGAATTCCCGGCTGGGAGAGGCTGGGCTGGAATTCCCAGAGAAGCTGCTGCTGCCCCTGGATCCCTGGGAGTGTCCCAGGTTGGGTTGGAGCAGGGACACAGATCCATGGACTGTTTTCCCTGGGATTTTTGCCCCTCTGGTACCGCTGGAGTTTCGTCCCAGTTAAACCAGCAGCATTCCCAGCTCCCGGTCCCACTTCCAAGGGGGAAACGCCATCCATGAATTCCGGGGGGAGTCTCCGGCAGGAGAATCCCCCAGAGAATGCGGACGGGGGGAATAAGGGCAGGAGCATCCCGGGAAACCGGGACATGGAGAAACCCCGGCCGGAGCTTCTCCCGGGGCACCGGGACAGGGGGATCCGGGATAGGAGCGTCTCCTGGGAATACCGGGGCGAAAATATCCCGCAGGGATTCGGGGCAGGAGCATCCTCCGGGGGAAACGGGGACAGGGAGAACCGGGATAGGAACCGGGGGCACCGGGACACGGGGAACCGGGACAGGAGCATCTCCTGGGAATACCGGGGCGAAAATATCACGCAGGGATTCGGGACAGGAACCGGGACAGGGGGATTCCCCGAGGAGAACCGGGACAGGGACAGGGGGAACCGGGACACAGGAATTCGGGACTGGGGCATCCCCCGGGAGTACCGGGACACAGGAATTCGGGACTGGAGAATTCCCGGGAGAACCGGGACACAGGAATTCGGGACTGGAGAATTCCCGGGAGTACCGGGACACAGGAATTCGGGGCTGGAGCATCCCCGGGAGCACCGGGACACAGGAATTCGGGACTGGAGCATCCCCCGGGAGAACCGGGACACAGGAATTCGGGACTGGAGCACCGCCGGGAGTACCGGGACACAGGAATTCGGGACTGGAGCATCTCCCGGGAGAACCGGGACCGGAGCCTCTCCCTCTCCGCCACCCCCCGGGGCTCGGGGGCTCCTCCATCCCCGCTCCCGGCGCTCCATGTCCCCGCTGTCCCCACTCACCCGCGGGCCCGAGCTCTTCCCGTGGCCTCTTCCCGGGATTTCCCTCAGTCCCCGGGCTGCGCCCCGGACGTGGCCGGGACAGGAGGCCCAGGACGGCGAGGGGAACCCCCGGGCTGAGCTGCGGTGGCTCCGCGGGGGCGCGGAGGGTCCCGGCAGCCGCCCATGGGTGCGGGGTCCCGGGGCTGGGAGCGGGGCCCGCCCGGCCCGGAGCCTTTTGTAGGCGGGGAGCGGCAGCGGGGCCGGGCTCCCTCCGCCCCCTCCCTCCCACCGGAGCTCCCTCCGCCCCCTCCCTCCCACCGGGGCTCCCTCCGCCCCCTCCCTCCCACCGGGGCTCCCTCCGCCCCCTCCCTCCCACCGGGGCTCCCTCCGCCCCCTCCCTCCCACCGGGGCTCCCTCCGCCCCCTCCCTCCCACCGGAGCTCCCTCCGCCCCCTCCCTCCCACCGGGGCTCCCTCCGCCCCCTCCCTCCCACCGGGGCCGCCCCCGCCGCTCCAGCTCCCGCCCCGGGCCGGGAGAGGGGCAGGGGAGGAGGGAACCGGGAATGGAGCGTCCGCCCGGAGAAACGGGGCAGGAATATCTCCCGGGGGTACCGGGACAGGGGGGGGCGGGAGGGGAGGGTCTCCCGGGAAAAACGGGGC
>VZTD01003621.1:128427-145415 GCA_013397725.1 Rhagologus leucostigma | reverse complement strand
GAAAAGGGGGGAAAAGAGGGAAAAAGGGGGAAAAGGGGGAAAATGGGGGGAAACGAGAAAAAAGGGGGGGAAAGGGGAAAAAAGGAGGAAAAGCGGGAATAAGGGGGAGAAACAGGGGAAAAAGGGGGAGTAAACGGGGAAACAAAACTCACAGCTCCAGGACGAGCACCACCTCGGCTCTGCTGGTGAAGAGGTCGTGGAGCCGCATGATGTTGGGATGATTGAGCTGGCGGAGGATGGCGACTTCCCGTTCCACCTGTGCCCGCTCCAGCCCCAGGCGGCTGCCCCAGCACCGTCGCGTCTTGACAAACTTGGCGGCGTAGAAGGAGCCGGTGCTGCGCTCGCGGCAGAGCCTCACCACACCGAAGTGGCCGCTGCAGCAAGAGCCGGGCTGGGGCACAGCCGGGAGAAGAGCCCAGAAATCCGGGCACCTCTGGGGCTCTGGTGGAGCTGGGATCCCTGCCTGCACCCCACTTACCCTGCCTGGGTCCCTGCCTGCAGCCTGCTCACCCGTGGTGGATCCCACCCGCCTGCCCAGATCCTGCTCACCTGTCCAGATTCCTGCTCACCTGCTCAGCTTCTCCAGCAGCTCGTAGAAGTCCTCCACGCTGCCCGGGCTTGGAGTGGCTGCCAGGCCCTCACTCCCCACATCCTCCCCAGGCTCAGCCACGTCCTGTGGGGCAGCACGGGGACCTGGCTCAGCCCCTGCCCAGGGCACGGTGACGTGCTAGACCTGGGGGTGCAGGGACCCCCACCCCATGGAGCACCAGAACCCCCCAGCACACCTAGGGGCACAGGGACCCCCACCCCATGGAGAACCACGACCCCCCAGCACACTCGCGGGGCAATTCCCCAGGGCCCAGTACTGCAGCCGAGCTCAGGCCCTGCCCAGTCCTTCCAGTTCACACTAAATTCCTTCAGCACGTGGAAACTTGGAGACTTTTCACCCCTTGACCAGCACCTGCAGGAGCTGCTCAGGGGGCTTGGAAATGGGGCAGGGGCAGGAAGAGAGGGGGTCACAGCAGCCTCCCAGTCCCTCACTGTGCTAGGGGTGCAACATGCAGAAAAAACACAACATTTGGGGTTTTTTTTAAAAAAGCAGATTAATAGCAGATGAAAGCACCACAGTGAGAGCCCTGCCACGTCACTCCCAGCCCCCCGGCAATGCCCCCCACACACACCCACGGCCGTGGCTCACCTGGGTGCTGTCAGGGGTACCCCTCGGCCCCTCCTCAGCTGGGACCCCCGCCTGGCCGCCCTCGGCCATCCCTGCGAAGACAAGAAGGGGTCTGCACGGCAGGTCCTGGCAGCGGGGGGGCAAAGGGGGGTGGCTTCTGGGAGACTCTGCCAGAAGCCTCCCCCACGTCCCAGAGAGCCAACGCCACTGGCTCTGGGGTGGACCTGCCGCTGGCCAAGGCGGAGCCCAGCCGTGACGGTGGCAGCGCCTCGGGAGAACAGAGTTAAGGAGGGAAAAAAGCGATTGCGCGGGATCAGCTGTGGCCAGAGAAGAGAGGAGAAACATGTGAGAGCAACAGCCCTGCAGAGACCAAGGTCAGGGAGGAAGGAGGGGCACGAGCTGCTCCGGGAGCCAGAGCAGAGACCCCCCTGCAGCCCTGCAGGAGCCCCCGGCCGAGCAGGGGATGCCCGAAGGGGGCTGTGAGCCCGTGGGAAGCCCCCGCTGGAGCAGTTCCCGAGGCAGCGAACCCGGATGAGGAAGGGCCCCAGCCTGGAGCAGTTGGGGCAGAGCTGCAGCCCGTGGGAAGGACTCCTGCTGGAGAAGTCCCTGGGGAAGTGTGTCCCGTGGAAGGCAGGGACCCCACCTTGGCAGAGCAGGGCAAGGACTGCGACTGCTCTGGCTGAGCAGCGGCAAAAACAACCTGTGCTCAACTGCCCGGGACCCCCATTCCCGTCTCCCTGCGCCGCTGGAGGGAGGAGGGAGAGCACGGGCAGGAGAGAGGGGTGGTGGGGAAGATGTTTCTGAGGTTTGTTTTACTTTTCATTATCCGGCTCTGATTTGATTAGTAATAAACGCAATTAATTTCCCCAAGCTGAGTCTGTTTTGCCCATGACGTTGATGGGTGAGTGACCCCTCCCCACCCTCGTCCCCACCCGGGAGCCTTCTGTTCTCTTCCCCGTGCCCTGTCCAGGTGAGGAGGGCAGTGACAAAGTGGCACCTGGCATCCAGCCCCCCACAGCGGGGAGAGGGGCTTTGGAGGGGACACACGAAACACCTGGCAGAGTCCCCCCACTGCACTGAGGTGAGGACGTGTCTCACACCCGGCAGCTCCAAAGCACAAACCCGCCTCTCTCGGCTCACTCCGAGCAGCCCAGCACCAGAACCCAACCCCGCCGTGCCTCAGTTTCCCCATCTGTGCAATGGGGTGACGCTCCAGGGGCAGAGAACAGGGGATGCTGCTCTGAGCCCCGGCACTGGGGCCACCCCCATGTCCCCGGTTCTGTGTCCTCAGGAGTAGAAGGTTTCCTGGGCTGCGGGGTGCAAGGCCATCAGGAAAGACGTGAGGATGAGGATGGCAAAATTTCCCCAGGAAAACCCGGGGGGGTTCTGGAGGGGTCTGAGCCCCACAGGGACAGCCCCTGAGGATGGAGGCACATCGCAGGACTCAGCCTGGCAGTGCGTTCCCGGCCCCACCGGGCTGTGCTGCACCCCTGCCTGCCCCAAACAGGGGCTGGGACCCTCTCCCCGCCCCCAAAGGACACTCAGTGGTCCCCAAGCCCAATTCCCGCTCCGTCTCTCCCACTCCCAGCCCAGCTGTGCCCTCTTACCCTCCCCCAGCCTTCCTCCACATCCAGCAGCGCTTCTTCCTCGCTCCCCGGCCAGTCAGCACAGGGGACAGTCACTGCCCACTCTGGCCGTCCTCTGGCCCCCCGGGCTGGGGAGGCACCCGGCCAGGCACCGCTGGCCCCTGGCACGGCGCGGCGCCGGCCGGTGCCCGGGCGGGGACGTGCACGGGGGCGGCTGCAGCCGGAGCCGGGCCAACATCCCCGGGCATGTGACACGTCCGTGGGGGGACAGTGCGTCTGTTTGTCCCCTGGGGACGGACACAAGCAGCTGATTCCCCCACGCCTTGCAGGGAGGGAAACTGAGGCACGGGTGGCCCCCGGCGGGAACCGCTGAGCTCTTGCGCAGGGCTGGACCCGCGGGGGCTGCGGGGGGCAGGATGTCCTGTCCCACCGTGTCCTGCAGCCACTTGCCAGAAAAACCAGCCTGGCCCGGCACTGGCTGCCAGAAAATGAGCTCCCAGGTCGGCACCCAGCTTCCAAAAAGCCCCGTTGGACCCCAAAACCCCCCAGCCAAGAGAGCCCCCGAGCCCGGCATGTCCTGGGGACCTGGGACCCCTCACCTCCAGCTCCAGCCATCCTCCAGCACCCCTGGCAGCGCCAGGCTCTGCCTCAAAGTCGCGGCATTCCCGGGGGCTGGGGCAGGATTTGGCCGCAGCGGCTCGGGACAAGAAAAGCTCTTTGCGTTCCTCCTCCCGCGGGCTCTTGATAACACCCTCAGCTGGGAAGAGGAGCCCAAAAAGGCCTTTCAGCAACAGTTCCTGGTGGTTCCAGCCTCAGCTCCTCGAGGAGCGGCCGGGGCACAGCGGGATGAGCGGCTGGCAGGCGATGTCCCTCTCACCGACGTTTCCCCCTTCCGATGTGCCGGCGAGGGTTGCAAACAGGAAACCTGGCGGACACCGCGAGGGGAAACGTGCGAGGCTGTGAAGGTTTTGGGGAGGGACGGGTTTCTTAAGGTGGAGAGAGCCGGGGCTGGCACCGCTCCGGGGGCTGCTGGGGGGCACCGGGCGCCGTCCCCGCCCCGGAGTTTGCGGAGCCTCTGCACGGCGCATCCATCCCTGTCCCGGAGCGACGGATGAGCCGGACCCAGCCCTAATCCTTGCCCTAATGCCCAGCCCGTGCAAGCCCTGGGACGCAGCCGGGATGGCACCGCTCTCGCCGTGGGTCCAGCCGGAGCCTGGCACCACCCGGGCGAGAGTGGCAGCAGGCACGTGGCAGAGCCGTGGCGGTGGCAGCTCAGCTGCTGCTCCCCACTGCGGCGTTTGCAGCGCTGATGCCCCAGAACGGGCCAGGAATGTGCCTGGCTCTGGCACCCGGAGTCTGAGGAAGGGGAATGGTGCTGGACTCAGGACTGAATCCTGGCTCATGGTGTGAGCCTGGGCCCACCAAACCTGCTGTCCCCACCGAGCTCTGCTGTCCCTGTGCCCAGCGGTGCCAGGTCCCGGGATGAGGACAGGAGGGACAAAGACACCTTTGTAGGCTCCGATGTGCCTGTGGGCAGGTGGCCAGAGTCCCCTGCTCGCCACAGCCCACCCAGCTGGCGTGACATCCAGCTGCCGGTGTCACCTGGATGTCACCCCAGGGCCACCATGCCACCTTCCTGTGACGTCTCCCCATCACATGAAGGTTCTTGCAGCTTCGGTTGCTGCTTCCTGCCCGTCGCAGGCAGCAGAGGCACGAGCACAGGCAGGGCAGCGGTGCTGCCCCATCCTGCCCGTCCCCTGCCTGTCCCCCTGCCCGTCCCCTGCCCACGGCATCACCTCTGGCCACCGACACCCAGGGCCCCACGCGGCCCAGCAGAGGTAGGAGCGTGGGCTGGGGGTTGGGGCTGGGCCTGGGGTTGGATTTGCAAGGCCCAGGAGGGAATCCCGAGCAGGAGCTGCGGGACGGGGCAGCACCAGGCGGTGCAGGGACGTTCCCCCTGCCCAAAGGCAGGACAAAGGGCACGGTGACGGGGTGAAGAGAGAGGGAGTGGGGTCCCCTCCCCACACCAGCCCTTCCAGCCAGATCTTACCCCCGTCAAAGGGGGAAGTCCAGCCCGGAAATGGCTCACAGAGCAAAGCTTTCAGCCTGTTTCAAGTCTGCTCTGACTCGTTCCCACCTCAGGAGTGCAGGTTTTCAGAGACACGTCCTGCCCCAGGGAGTAAATCCCCCCGAGCTGCCCCACTGAGGCCAAGGTGCTGGGATGGGGGAGTAGAGACGAGCCCACCACCCCTGCCCAGGACCCCCACCCAGCCGGGGGATGCACAGTGAGCTGGGTACAGTAGCATTGCCCCCAGCTGCCTGGCCATGCCTGGGCAGGACCTGACCTGAATTCTCCTCCCCAGCACTCCCCAAGTTGGGTTACTGCAGTTTGGGGTGTTTTGTTCTTCTTTGTCAACACCTTCCTCACCTTCGCCTGCGCAGGGCCAGGCTGGGCACTGCCGAGGGTTAAAGGTGGAGCTGGGGTGCCTTTCCTGGTGGCTGGATCCCCTTGCTCTCAGACAAGCCTTGACTGACTCCTCTGACTCAGCTTTGCCTCCCAGATCCAACCAGCCCCAGCATCTTCCACCCCCTCAAGCATCTGCTGGGGATTAACGTTGTTTTGCTGGGTGTTGGCAGCTCGAGGTCGAGCTCAAGGTCCCTCAGGAGCTGCTCAGCCTCTCCCTCCCCTTCCCAGGGCTGACCTGACACCCCGGGGACTTCAGAGGGGTTGGAGGATTCTCATGCTTTGCCCTCAACTTCTCCCCACCCACATCCCTGTCCCCAGGGCTTTTCTCCTCTGGGGTCCCAGGGTCACTGTCCCTTCCCATCGTGCACGCCCAGGGTGGTCTCCCTGGGGAGGATCAGGGTGATGAGCCTGAGCTCGGGGAGCACAAGGGGAAGGTGATGCTCACCCAGGTTGTTGGTGAGAGCAGGGCCTGCGGGGGGTGTCTGGGAGCCCCCAGACTCCCCAGTGCCCTACAGGCAGTGAGGGGCCCCAGAGGAGACCTCCCTGCCCCTGAGCCTTTTTCTCCCCATTCCCTGGGACAGGGGACCCCATGGATGACGACCGTCCCCTCTTCATCACCTTCAAGCCCTTCGGTGAGGACTGCACAGCCAGAGCCAAGCCAGCACCCAGCACAGCCTCCATCCAGCCCCAGGGGGCAGAGCAGCCCTCGGGACACCACAACAGATGTGGCAGGGTAGGACATGGGGGCATGAGGGCGGACACGAGCCCAGCTCACCGTCCCAGTGCTCCCGCACTCTGAGGGGCCGTGTCCTCACGGACTGCACTGGGAGCCCCACGCAGGGAGCAGAAGATCCCTGGGGCACGTCCTCACCTGAGGCCCGGGTGCTGTCCCCTTCCCTCCAGGTCCCTCCAGGCTTCTGGTCACCTCCACCAGCCCAGGGGCCTGAGGTGGACCTGTGGCCAGAGCAGGTGGCCCTGCGTGCCCGGACGAGGCTGTGGTTTGAGCAGACACAAGCCCAGAGGTTGGGGCCCGAGGGGGAGCTCCCAACGTGGTTCCACGGCTTCATCAGCCGGAGGTGAGTGAGGGGGAGGCCAAGGCGGGGAACAGGGTCAGTGTTCCCACTGCTGGGCTCCTAAACAGGGAGCTGGACCACACGGAGGGGACGAGGTCGAACGGCTCAGTGTCTCTTCCCACAGGGAGACAGAGGAGCTGCTGCAGGATCAGCCCCTGGGCTGCTTCCTGGTCCGCTTCAGCGAGAGCACCGTCGGCTTCGTCCTCTCCTACAGGTGAGGGACCCAGCCCTGCCCGAGGGAGGGGCCGGCGAGCTCGGTTCCCCCCCCGCCCGCTGTGCCCACGCCATCCCCTCTCCCGCCAGAGGCAGGGATCGCTGCCGGCACTTTGTCCTGGACCAGCTGCCGGACGGGCGGTACGTGATCCTGGGGGAGAGCAGCGCCCACGCCGAGGTGGCCGAGCTGCTGCAGCACCACGCCACGGCCCCCGTCACGCCGTACCACGAGTTCCTCACCGTGCCCCTGCCGTGCGGATGGGTGAGGCCCCGGCCCCCGAGAGCCTCTGAAGCCCCGGAGTCGTTCCGGCCGCACGGACAGGGTGGTTTTCCCAAGCTGGGGAGTAACGCCAAGGGAAGTCCAAGCATTAGCATCACGAAAAGCCGGGGTTGGAACCGCAGCCGCGCTGGGGCTACCAGGAGCGAGGAGCCAGCCCGTGGCTGGGTCTGCCCTGCCCACGCACCCATCCCGACATCTCTCTGCTCTCCCTGCAGAAAGACGAGCCCCGAGGACGGACACAGCCCCCAGCCGGCAGCGATGCTGCACATTCCCCACTGAGCGAAGCACCGGCAAAGCTCCCGGAGTACAGCCCGGTGTCCCTGGAGTCCCCCAGAGCCGAGGGAGGCTCCGGCAGGGAGGTAATGGGGCAGAGGGAGTGGAGGCACCTTCCCAAGGACAGGAGCCACAGGTGTCCCGAGGCGCGGGGACGCAGTCACGGCCACCACGGGCCCGCTTCCAGCCCTCACCTCTGGCCCGTCCCACCTCTCCCCCAGGCTCCCGGTGCCCCGCCGTCGCTCCCTGCCAAGACCAGCACCCGGGGCTCGGCTGAGGGGCTGCACAGCCCCTCCAGCAGTGCAGCAGCGCCCGAGGCTCTCTATGCCCAGGTGCGCAGAGAAGTCGCCCGGCCCGAGTCCCCCGAGGCCAAGTACCAGCAGCTCTTGTGTTTCCACGTCTACGCCGAGCCCCGCGAGGACATCGCCCCCAGCCCCCCCGAGCCGGAGGAGCCCATCCCCGAGGAGCCCATCCCCTTCTACGCCATGGCCCGGGGCTGGAGCCGCCACGCCGGCCCCGAGGAGAACATCTACTCCGAGGTGGCACTGGCCCAGCAGGATCCGCCCGCTCGGCTCCCCACTGCACCCCACAACGCCTTCTCCACGCTGCCCCCCAAACCCCGGCCCCACCGCCGGCTCTTCCGCAGCGTTTCCAGCCAGGACTGCAAGAGGAGGCAGCTCTCGGCGGCGCCCAGCATGGAGAGGAAGGACAGAGGAGCTTCCAGCACAGGCACAGAGGTGGGTCCCCAAGGCAGGTCATTGCTCTAGAGCTCAGTCCCAACACGAGTGAGGCCTCCCAGAGCCTGGCAGGATCGGAGTTTGCTCCACACCAGGAGCACAGGGAGAAGCGTGGAAACCTGGAATGGTTCAGGTCGGAAAGAAGCCCATCCCATTCCACCCCCTGCCACAGGCAGGGACAACTTCCACGATCCCAGGTTGCTCCAAGCCCTGCCCAACCTGGCCTTGGACACTTCCAGGGATCCAGGGGCAGCCACAGCTTCTCTGGGCAACCTGTGCCAGGGCCTCCCCACCTTCACAGGGAACAATTCCTTCCCAGTATCCCATCTAACCCTGCCCTCTGGCAGTGGGAAGCCATTCCCCCTGTTCTGTCACTCCAGGCCCTTGCAAAAACCGGGTCCCCGGCCCAAGCAACGCCAAGGGCTGGGAGGGTGAAGGAGCAACTTTGTGCTATTTCCTGGCTCTCAAATCCACCCTCTCCCTGAGAATTCCCCAGATCATTCCGAACCCTGCACTGGAGCTGGATGACCCCGTGTACAGCCAGAGCACACACAGGGACCAGCAAACCACAGCCATGGCTGAGAACGTGTACGAGCAGCTGCCTGGGGACTGTCCCTAAGCCACCCGCACAGCCGGGCCCAGGACAAGAGCTGGCTCCCAGGCAGGAGAAACCTCAGCCTCCACCTCACTGAAGGAAGCCCTCGGCCCTGCGAGGAGAGGTCCAAGGCTGCTGTTGGCCCCAGCCGGTGATGCCAATCTGCTCCATGGGGAGCCCCTGCTCTTCCTGCTTCCCAGCCCTGTTGGAGCAGGGTTACCTTACCCATGAACACACTCCAAGAGAATTCTGTTAATAAAGTGAGGGCAAAAAAGGCTGTGACAGGAAAAACAGGGACGGGTTTGGCACAGTTGGTGCATCCAGTTGTTGGATGTTAAATTGGCCAGAAACCTGAGCGATGCCGAGCCAGGGCTGAACCTCCCCAGCCTGGAGCCAGCACTCCAAGCCCTGCCTGCTTCCTCAGCCACGAAATTTGGGATGACACCCATGTCCCAGGGCTGGCATGTGGGGCACAAACCCCGGCTGGAACAACCCCAAGCCACGGTGGAGTGCTGGGCAGTGTCAGTGGTGCTCCCACCTCAACAGGAGCAGGGAGCCAGGATGGCCAAAGCCCCGGCTCGGAGGGAAAAGGAGAGCTGGGGCATTGTAGCTGTTTTGTCTCTGGGAAAAACCACTCTTACCTTTCACAAACCTGAATTTTGTTGCTCTTAAAAGGCTGAAAGCGGAGCACGAGCCCTTGGCACTCCCCTTGGTGCTAAACCCGAGCCATTACCCCAACGGGAAATGGAAAGGGGAACCTGGGAGTTCCAGGCCCCTCGCAGGCTGTGCTCCACACCGCAAACTCCCCTGGCCAAGAGGGTACCTGGATGAGGATCCGAGCCCTTTGTGATGGAAACGGGGCTGGGTGGGTTCATTTAAAAGTACATCCCTTTACCAAATCTCTCCTGGGAGGATTTCACTGTACATACAAGATATGAATAAATTACTCAACAGTAACTTTATTCTGATCATTCAAATACTCAAAACGGGCTCTGCAAAGTACTAAACATCCAGGGAACTAAACTAAAAATGAGATTAGTTTAAAATGTTCTAAGAAAAGACTTCAGTCATGGGGGTCTGCTTGTTTTTAAGAGGTAACATGGGAGAAAAACCACCTCTTGGGAGTTTTTCTTACCGGAATAACAAATATTGGCCATTTGAGCGGTGGTTACAACAAATAAAACCCAGAGTGGTGGGAATATAAGTTAAATAACCAGGCCAGCTCTCTGCTCCCTTCAGCATCACACGTTTTGGTGAACAACAAAGTGATGCCGCAGAGATTTGGATCCATATATTGGGCCAGCAGAGCTGCACAGGATTTGCAGTCGCATCACCTTGACGGAATTCCTTAAATAAGAAAAAAGGTTTCATTTGAAGAAGTTAGGGCTGGGCAGTCTCCTCTTCCCAGCCAGGAGGGTAAAGTCAACACTTAATTGGAACAGAACTGATACAACCAAGCTGAAAAATAAAAAGTAGAGGTGGCAGCTCTCCTCTGTGTCTGCCCAGAGGAAACTGCGGAGCTCACTCCCAGCCAGCCACACGCGGGACACTGGGACACTCAGTTTGATGACTCTGGGAACAGCCTGGGGCAGGACACTAGGCCTTGGGTCAGGGGAGGAGGAAAGGGGGGGAAAAAGGAAGGACAATATACATGCACACATGGCTCAGGGTATCCCAAAGCCCTGAGTGTGCCGGGCAGGAGAACCTCCCCTCCACGTGTGGTGCTTCCCGTGGCGCAGGCTCTGACCTGCACAGGGGTGTCCCCTCAGCACGGCTCAGGTTGTGGAGCCCAGAGCAAAAACAGCAACTTAAAAACCAGGATATCAAAACCATTGGCATGAGAGGAGTACTGGAGCGGCCCGGACACGAGGAAGCAGCTGTGAGGACATCTTAAAGGTAAGGACAAAATAAAAATTCCAAAGCCAGGCTTGCTCTTGGAACTCACCATGGTTTAGAAAGGAAAAGGACACTCTCAACGCACAGCAAGTCCAAGAGAGGAGCAAAGTGGGAACTGGGAGTTTATTGAGCCTCTGCTGAAGGGTCTGGCATCAGGAGGAACAGCCTGTTCCCTCGGGACAGGAGCTGGAGCCTCACACCCAGCACGTTCCCTGCGGTGCCTTGGGACCGTCCTTGGCTGGTCGGAACCTTCCGCATTATCGTTTACAAGGAGGGAGGGGAAGGATTACAGGTGGAGTTTCAGGACCGGCTTGCAATGACCCTTCTTCTGCCAGGCCAGGGAGCGCAGTGTCCTCCCTCCCGCCGAGCAGCCCCGTCCTGGGGGCCTGGCTGATCTCCTGGAGGCCAGGAGACACCGGACACAGCAGGTCACCTGGGACGCCGGCCAAAAAGCAGGACAGATGCGTCAGAATCCGTATTTGGCTTGAGTCTGCCGTCTGCTGAGCTTGTTTTCAGACCACGTGTTTTTCAGTTCCAGTTCCCTCTCCTTGGCCTGCAGAGATGGAGAGGATGCCGTTACCCTCCGCGTTTCAGTGACTCAGCAGCATTCCGGCCTCCTCCGGCCCCGCTCACGTGGATTACGGAGCCCTTCAGCCAGAAGCCTCGTTACAAGAGTTAGCACAATCATCCCAACAGAGGCCTGGATTAATTGGGATGCACAGGCATTTCATTCACGCTGAAAAGCAGCTTCTCGTGGGGACGGGCTCAGCAGGCGCTCGCCAGCCCCGGGGTGGAATCCAGGACAGGGTCCCAGAGCCTCGGAACATGCAGGAAGGGCAAAGCAAAGCTGAGAGCTCGGGACTGCGACCCCCTCTGGGCCAGGACTCACCTCTGGCCCCACCGGGTCTCACTGGGACTCAGGGGGTTCTCGGGGACAGGTCCTGGTCCCCAGCTGCTGGAGGAGCAGCTCCACCACCCCAGCCTCGTGCTGCCAAGCATCAAACCCTGCAGTTCTGCCTGGGTCAGCTCGTACACCACAGGGAGGCCACTCACCTGATGGATCAGGTACGTGATCTGGTGTTTCCTCCTTTGCTGTCCTGTGGGCTGATCTCCTTTTTTCTGGAAAGCAGAAAGAGGTGAAGTGTTCAGCCTGGAGAGACACTTCCCTGGACAGCAAAGCAAGACAAGGGCCTGCACGCAGCCATCCCAAGCAGCATTTGTTTCCTATTAAACTGCAGATTCCTTCGGCTGAAACACTTCCTGGCTGGCCCTCCCCACCCACACGCCGTGTTCTGGGGAACTCTACTGGTCTCCCACATGTCATTATTCACCAGATCCCTGTTCCCCTCCCTGGTGACCGCCCAGCATCCAGCACAGCTCCAGCTGGGGCTCATGTGGGCACTGAGCAGAGGCTCCAACCCCATCCCTCGCCCTTCACCCCACCTTGCTGAATGACTTCATGGTCTTCTCCTCCGTCAAGGATTTGGTCAGCCACTGCTGGGCCCCGCTCAGCTGGTCGTCACCTTTGATGTCCACAAAGTTGATCTCTTCCCTCCCACGATTCCGCTTGCCTTGCAGACGCTTGAACTGAAGGAAGAACAGAACAGCTGGAATGACACCCAGCACTGACCTGACACAAGGTGCAGCAACAGTTTTCCAGCCAGGGTTTTGATCTTTCAAGAGAATTTTGTTTCGCTGTACATCAGAGTATCTAAAACTGCTTAGCATGAAGGTTATCATCTCATTTTCCTGCAGCATTTACTCCTGCTTCCAGGCTTGCTCAGGAGACCCTTGGAGTCCTGAGTCTCTCATTTTAAGAGCCACAGAACAACCTCAAGTTTTGCTGCCAACAAATTCACCCGGTCTGTACCAGTCCCAGTGTGGCCACAGGACCAGGGCACTGCCCATCCCCTGTGCTGGCACTGCTGAGGCACCGCCAATCCTGGGGTCAGTTTGGAGCTTCTCACGACAAGAAAGAGATTGAGAAGCTGGAGAGTGTCCAGAGAAGCAAACAGAGCTGGGGAAGGGGCTGGAGCACCAAGGGAGGCTCAGGGGGGGACCTTGTGGCTCCGCACAACTCCCTGACAGGAGAGTGCAGCCAGTGGGGGGTCAGGCTCTGCTCCCAGGGAACAGGGACAGAGCAAAAGAAAATGGCCTCAAGTTGTGCCACGGGAGGATTAGGTCGGATAGAGGGAAAATTCCTACACCCAGAAGGTTGTCCAGGCCGGGCACAGCTGCCCAGGGCAGTGGTGAAGTATCCACCCTCAGAGGGATTTAAAAGCCTTGTGGATGTGGCACTTGGGGACATGGTTTAGTGGTGGCCTTGGCAGTGCTGGGGAATGGTTGCACTTGACGGTCTCGGAGGCCTTTCCCAACCTCAACAACTGATTCTATTCTATCTTTATCAGACCCAGCTGCAGCAGGAGCCCAGCAGACTGTGGGAAGAACTCCACACGTGTCTAGCCTGAGACCCCCCAGAAAAACCACCCAGCCCATGCCACTGGAAACACAGGACATGCTGGAGGGCAGGGCTGTGGCTGCCAAGTGGGTCCCACGTTCTGGCAGAGCTCAGAGCCAAATTCCACAGGGGGACAGACAGTGAAGTGCCAACCGCTTCGTCGTCGATGAAGGAGGAGTCGGTGCTCGCCTCCTGCGGCGGGGCCTGGGCTGGTTCCACCTCTGGGTAGTACCCGCTGCTGTAGTAATCCTGGCAGGGAAAGGGAAACCAGTTCATCACGAGAGCAATCCTGGAGTGTCACCGAGCCACAGACCTGCCCCGCAGACCGATTCCATCAGAGGGTGTGCCGGTTTGGCCAAAATCTAGTAATATAGCCCCTGACCAAACCAACAAATACTCTGAGGGACTTTTCACAAGGGTCTGGAGTGACAGGACAAGGGGGAATGGCTTCCCACTGCCAGAGGGCAGGGTTAGATGGGATATTGGGAAGGAATTATTCCCTATGAGGGTGGGGAGGCACAGGGTGCCTGGAGAAGCTGTGGCTGCCCCTGGATCCCTGGAAGTGTCCAAGGCCAGGTTGGACGGGGCTTGGAGCCACCTGGGACAGTGGAAGGTGTCCCTGCCCATGGCAGGGGTGGCACTGGATGGGCTTTAAGGCCCCTTCCAACCCAAACCAGTCTGTGATTCTATGAATTATGAGACAACAACTCCAGTGAGCCCTGACTCTGCACCCTCAATCCAGGGCATTTTCACAGGACTGCAGCTGTCAAACATCTGCTCAGCAAAGAACATCTGGAGCTCTCACGCCCTAGCAATCCACTCGTGCCCAGTGCTGTGGCTCCCTGTTGCAAGTATCTCAGGCTGGATTCCCTGACCCGTGTCCCAGGTATCTCACGTGGGCTGGATTCCCTGCCCCATGTCCCAGGTGTCTCACATGGGCTGGATTCCCAGGAGCAGCCAGTAACTAACTTGAGCCCCTTGACCCTGTCCAGAGCCCCTCACTCCACCTCCGGCCAGCGAACCCACCTGGTAGTAGCCCCCGGGCTCGCTGTAGGCAGGGGGGAACTGGCCATAGGGGTGGCTGCCGTAGTCCTCGCCGGGTTTGGGTGCCCAGCTGTGCTGAACTCCGCTGGAGCCCGCGCCCGTCTTGAACTCCAGAGGGGCGTTAGCAGCCGCGTCCTGGAACTGGGGCTCCGGCTCTGTCCCGGGCGGAGGGTCCTCCGACCCCCCCGTGCCGGGGTACAGGTAGGGCTCGGCGCCCACGGCACTGGGCTCGCTCCTGTCGGACAAGGAGAAGTAGTTCTCTGGCTGCACCTCCTCGTCGCTGTCCTCCTCCTCCTGGGTGATCTGTTTGGTTACCTGCAGCGCCGCGCTCTTGGCCGCGGCTTTGATCGCTGATGGGGACGGAGTTGTGGGCACGGCCGGCTTGGGCGCGGGTTTGGCTTTGGAGGAAGAGCTCGGGGCCTTGGCAGGCTTGGAGTCGGAAGCGTTTTCTCCCGCTTTCCTTGAGAAGGCGTAGGGCAGGAGTAACCGATTGGTCTCTTTCACTGTCATGTTTTTGGGCTGAGGAAGCAGAGCGGACAAGCCGGAGCCCTCGCTGCGTCCCTGGTGAGATCCACATGGGACAAATGCACCACAGAAAGAAAAGAGTGAGATTATTCACTTTTCCTGACTTCCTGCCAATCATCCCCCCCAGTTCTAACACCGCTCGTGGGTTTCCCGTTGCTTGGCCACTCTGAACACACTGCACAAAAGGCTGGGGGATTCTGAAGGGAAATGTGGAACTTGCAAAATCTGCCCCATTCTCAAATTAATGCCTCTTTTGCCGAGATTTAAATTAGTGAAATCGCCCAAAAAAAAGGACTTGAAAACCCACAGGATTTCAGGAATACCCCTAAAGCCACGAGGTGATCAGAGTGGATAGTTTACACAAGTGGAAGCCCAAGACTGGTCACAGTCAAACACTTTTTCCCGTGACAATTGTTTAACCGAGTGCCCTTGTTACTTACCTGAAGAGTATTCTTCTTCTTTGCTGGTTCATCTTCCTCTGAATCTGACTGAGAGAGAAAACCAGAGCTCAGCACAACCTGAGACGCTAAACTAAAAAAGTTATGTTAATAAATCCCAGGAAAATAAGCCCAAAGGGATGGAAGAACTCCAGGTGCACAGCAGCAGGTCAGGGCTGTCCTTCAGAGGGACAGACAACAACAGAGTTACTGGAGGGGAAGCACAAACCACACAAAGGGTGTGAAGTTCACTGCAGGGATACAGAGAATCGTTCTCAGTAATGCTGGAATTGCTAAATATCCAGTTAAAATTCGAGTGGGAAGCCTGGCTGGCATCAGAAAAGGCCCTAAGTATCTTTATAATTTCATGGCCCCTCAGAGAACTTGGAAGAGGCAACAGGGATTGAGGGCTTGTGCCAGTTTACCTCCAAATCATAAACCAGGGAAAGACGAGGAATGTGCGTAAATAAAGGGAGCTGGGAGTGACTGTAAACCCACACGTTGGTTTGGGAGAGAGGAGATACTGCAGCTGCCCTGGAGCATCTCCAGGGGATGAACCACAGGGACGGGAGGGATTTTAAAGAGAAAGAAGGAACAACTGAGGACATCAGTCACAGGCAAAGGGACTTCCAGGAATCCCAAGCGGGAACTGCTCAGAGCAGCTCCAGTTTGAGGTACTTTTGGTCCCTTCAATATTCACTTGCTCAACACTGACAATATGCAGGATGTGCGGTCAGAGCCCACACAGCAGAGCACGGAGAGGGGTAAAGCAGGATCAAATCCCTGTTTGTTCCAGCTGTCTGGAATCACACCACACTGCTGCAAGGAGGTAAGAGCAAAGTGACTATGCCAGGCTGGGATATCCCTCATCCCTCTGCCCCAAAGGCTGAACCTCCAGAGCTCCTGGAATCTGCCAGACTGGGATGGTCATCAGGAGCAGGGTGGTTCAGGAAGGGACGGGGAACCTGTGGCTTCTCCCCCTCTCCCCGTGACCCTCCCAGCACTGACTTCATCTGGGCTCCCCCAAAGTGCTGCCAGGCCACTATTAATGGACACTGTTTATAAATCCTTCCTCGAGCCACCTGTCCCCATGGAAATGACCCCAAGCTTCCAGTTCAGCTCTTCCTACAGCCACAGGCACTCCTGTCACACCAAAACCAGCGACATGACCCTCATCTCCACATGACAACAGGCCAGGCTGGGGCAGCCTGGTCTAGTGGAAGGTATCCCTGCCTGTGGCCAGTGTGGAACAGGGTGAGTTTTAAGTGTTTTTTCCAACCCAAACCACTCCAGGATTCCAGGTGCTGGTTTAGATGAGATATTAGGAAGAAATTCTTCCGTGAGGGCGGTGAAGTCCTAGCGCAGGTTGCCCAGAGAAGCTGCGGCTGCCCCTGGATCCCTGGAAGTGTTCCAGGTGAGGACGGACAGGGCTTGGAGCAACCTGGGATAGTGGAAGGTGTCCCTGCCCACGGCAGAGGAGTGGAACAAGATGAGTTTTAAGGTCCCTTCCAACCCAAACCATTCCATGATTCTATGACAGTGTTGTCCCAGAGCAAACGAGCAGTGGGGACAGGGACCTGCCTTTCCCTGCTCTCACTGTCTAGGTTCACAAGCCCTGCAAGGCACAGTAAACACAAAAAAAACCCCACAAAATGAGAGGGAAATGGTCACCTAAAAGTTTGGAAGACACCTGAAGCCTTTAGACAAATAAGCAATAAATTGACCAAAAAATCTATCACCTGCACAGCAAACAAAAGACTTTTTTGGGCTACAATGCCCTGCAGCTCCACATCATCAACTCGTTAACTCCAGGAATAAAGAAGGGTGCAGATAATCTGGGTTTGGCTGCATTATGATTATAAATAAGGTTTCTATATCAGTTTAATTCTGCAAAGCGCTTTAGGATTAGGGCAGGCAGCCAGGACAAATCTCCCCGTGGATGACACAACAATAGATCCCGGTACCTCAGTGTGAGAGAGCGAGGGAAGAGACCCGCGGGGGGAGGTTTCACCCACGAAGGGCTCGGGCAGGGGGTTTGTTCCATACTCACATCCCCCTTGTGCAGCTCGGGCGCCGCGATCCGCACCGGCTCCGTCCTCTTCTTTGGCTTGGGGAGGCCCAAACCCGCCCCGGGGGAGGCAGCGGGGGGCGGGCTGAGGGGAGAGGCGGCGGTGGCCGCATTCCTGGGGGGCGGCAGGAGGAGCCCCCTCGGCCGGGGGGGCTCCGC
>VZTD01003621.1:75886-87418 GCA_013397725.1 Rhagologus leucostigma | reverse complement strand
GACCCTGGGGTGACGGAGCCCCGAGGCGCTGAGCCCCGGGGTGCAGTTTGGGGGGGTCCCTAGCCGCCAGCTGGGCTTCCTGGGGCAAATACTGGGTGAGTTGAAGGGGGAAGATTGTGGGGTGGGGGAAGTTTGTGGGGTAGGGGAAACACAGAGTTTAAATTAAATACAGCCACGGCAACCCACCCTTGAGAGGAGGCTCAAAATGAAGCAGGGGTCCCAGAGCAAGCATGCGAGTTTGGGTGGGCTGTGGGGCGGAACGGAACTCGGTGGTTCTTCACTCTGAAAAGGGGTGCAAAAAATCCACACAAACATGTTAAAAACCGTAAGAAGGGGAAGCATTAGGAGGGCGGGTGGGACAAGTGGGGGCACGGGGTTTCGGCAGGAAGGGGGCTACCAGAGAGTTCCCCCCGACTGCTGTCACTCGTCCTCTGAGGACCAGGGCTCCTGCTCGGCTCTGAGCCGACACGCTGGTGGCTGGTCAGGCACGAGGCACAGGACGTCCTCCCCCAGAGCGGGGGGCACGGGGCTGGGGTCGGCTCCGCCGTGCTTCCCCCTCAGGGTGGCATCCCCCAGCTTGGTGGTGGTGCCATCTCCAGGGCTGGGGGGCTGCAGTGGCATCACTGCTGAGGGGTCTGTGGTCTCTGTGGGGAGCTCCTGTGCTGGTGCTGTGCTGGCGATGCCGTTCAGCACCTCCTCGGTAAATTCAGCCAGGTCTTCCAGACTGGCCTCCCGGTGCAGCCCGTTCTGGGCCCGGACCGGACCCTCCGTCTCTGGGATCACATCTGCTGGTGCCTCCTGCACCGTCGGCTCTTCCTCGCTAGATGAGGCAGGCGAGGAGTCTTCCCCTGCATCCTGGAGGAGCTCGGTCCTTCCAGGATTCTGCTGCTCACTCTCTGCCACCTTCACCCCCATCAGCTCCTGGTTGAATTCCAGGGCCTGCTCAACTATT
The DNA here is from genome assembly GCA_013397725.1 of Rhagologus leucostigma. NCBI lineage: Eukaryota > Metazoa > Chordata > Aves > Passeriformes > Rhagologus > Rhagologus leucostigma. The sequence goes on along the minus strand of VZTD01003621.1, from coordinate 86,466 downwards.
TCCAAAATATCCGAGTCTTTCATGATATCCACTGGCACCTCTGCAGAGAGAACAGCTGCGTCAGGGATATCCGGAATCACCCCTGGAAAACCTCCCTGCTCCAGCGCAGAGCCCAGCAGAGATGGGCTGGCCTCGGAGGGCTGCTCGTTCCTGGGTGAAGGAGGGCTGTCGCTGTCAAGTGCTTCCTCCTCCATGGATGGCTGCTCTTCCGACGGCTGCTCCGCTTCATCAGGCACCGCCTGGGCCTGGAGCCCTGCTAGAGGGGTGGCCTTGGCCGTGTCATGGAGAGCCGTGCTGGGTTCATCCTCATCTGCTCCCTCCTCCTCCTGCCCTGCCAACCTCGGGCTGCAGCCTGGGAGGGTTGTTGCTCCACCAGCATCCCTCTCCAGCTCAGCTGTGTTGTGGAGCTCCTCATCCGATTCAGCAGCCAAACCTTCCGAATGCTCCCGTCCCTGCCATGCTCCGGTGCCCGTGGCACCCTGGGCTGGCTCATCAGTACCCCCTGCTGATGGTCCCACAGCCCCGAGACAGCTGGAATCTGCTTCAGGCACAGCTGGGCCTTCCTCCAGCTCAGCAGTGTTGTCCTCATCCTTTGGCATCTCAGCTTCTTCAGTGGGCATCTCCATATCTTCATCTGCCTCCCCAACGAGCGCCTCGAGGTGCGCTTTGCCCTCTGGCACTGGAGATGCTTCTCCAGGAGCCCCCAGGTCATCTTGGCTGCCTTCAGTTGCTTCAACTTTAATTTCTTCAAAGTCCTCAGAGATCTCTGCTTCCTCCAAGCTGGACGCCTCTTGGTTGGGAGCAGAGACCATGAAATAACCTTCCTCCTCCTCAGCACCCTCTGCCACAGCAGCCACCTCTGCCCCTGCCTCCTCTTCAGGGCTCTCTGGCAAGGTGGGAGTTGGTGGCTTGTCCCTGCCTTCCGGCCACCCTTCACCCTTGTGAACTGTGTCAGACACGGGCGCTGTCTCCATGGTCTCCTCAGTCTCCGGCAGGTTCGGGCTGGGTGCACCTACAGCCAGCATCTCCCCTTCGTAGAGGTGCAAGGGCGTGCTGTCCGGCAGCGTGTCCTCCAGCTCCACCCTCCTGCCGGTGCCCGGCGCGGGCTCTGGGTCTCCGGGGACCTCCTCCAATGCCCACTCACCACTCTCTGTGCTGTCACCTGGCACCTGCTCCAGTGCCACGAGCTCTGAGCTCTCCGGGTTCCCCAGCTCTGAGCTGAGCCTGGCATCAGCATCCTCATCCTGCACTTCCCCTGGCTCCTCTGGAGCCTCGGCCAGCTCCTGCCTGTGCCCTCGCTCAGGGGCACCTGGAGGGGCTGGGTCAGGCTCTGCCATGGTGCCCTCCTGCTCCTGCCTCGCCGGCTCCGGTGCCAGCTCAGCCTCTGGCAGGGGCTGCTGCTGGCTCATCTCCTGGCTCTCGACATCATCTTCATCATCTTCCTGGGCTTCCTCCAGCTCTGCTGGCGATGTGCCATCTCTCTCCTCACTTTCCAGCCTTCCTGCGCTGCTCGGGGTGTCATCTGCCCAGGCTGGCTCTTCTGTCCCCAAAACTCCCTCTGTGTCCTCTGCTGTTACCTCCCAGTCCTCTGGACAGGGCTCTTGGCCGTTGCCATCATCGCCCCCGCCCCAGGGCTCCTCTCCTGGCTCCAGCTCCTCCTGTTCCCCCCGCTCTTCCACAGAGCCGCGTTCCTGCAGCTCCTCAGGGGCTCTGCTCTCCCACTCCAGGGTGTCACCTGCCACAGCCTCTCCTGCCTTGGAGCCCTCTCCTGCCCCATGGTCTTCTCCTGCCTCAGAGCCCTCTCCTGCCTCAGAGCCTTCTCCTGCCCTGGAGTCCTCTCCTGCCCTGGGACCCTCTCCTGCCCCGGGACCCTCTCCTGCCCCGTGGTCTTCTTCTGACTTGGAGTCCTCTCCTGCCCTGGTGTCCTCTCCTCCCAGCACCTCCCTGCTAGCCTCTCCCTTTTCTCCCTCACCATTTTTCACTCTGCCTGTGTCTTCCCCTCCCACAGAATCTTCTTCAGATCCTAATGAAGCCTCTTCTGCTGGGATGGCCTCATGGACACTCGAGGGCTCCTGCTCTGGGCACAGCTCCTGTCCCCTTTCCTTCTCTGCAGCCAGATCCATCTCACACACGGGCATTTTCTGCTGCTCAGACCTTTCCTGCTTTGCATCAACAAAGTTCTCTTCCAGGTGACCTTTTGTGGGCAAAGCCAGGTGGCTTTCCACGAGTACAGCGTGAGCAGCTTCTACTTCCCTGTGCAGACACTCCTCTTCTTGCACATCTGTTCCTTCTTCCTGGGAATCTCCATTCTCCTCGCAGGGGCTGCGGAGTCCCCTCTCCTCCTCCTCTTCCTCCTCCTCCTCCTCCTCCTCTGAGGGGTGCGATGGCTCTGTGCTTGGGGTCTCTGCCCTGTCCTCCTCTTGCTCCGGCTTTTCCCAGCTGGTCACTGTCTGTCCAGGGAGACCCCTGTCCCCTTCCTGGGCCTCCACTTCTGGATCCCTTGGGCTCAGCACAGCAGGTACCTCCTCCTCCTCCCACGCTCCCAAATCTTCCCGGCTCCCTGAGGCACTCAGGGAAGCGGCCATGCCGGGCGGGGACACGGCTCTGTCCCGCAGGACACTGCTCTCCACACCCAGTCCCTGGAGCATAACTTCCCCAACCCTCTCCTCTGCTTCAGCGTTGTCCCCGTCCTCAGAGCCCTCCGAGGGGTCTTGCTCTTCCCCAGGCCCCTCTGACACAGCCCTTTCACAAGCCTCGGTGGGGAAAATGGGGCTGGGGACACGGGCATCCCGGGGGGCCCACATGGGGCTGAGCGGGGGCTCTTCTTGGGGCTGAGCATCATCTTCCATCGCCTTGAGTGCGTCCTCCAGCGCCTCGCTGACCAGCTGGGCCGGGTACTGCAGTCTGCGGGTGGGCACCGTTCCCAGGGGCTGCTCACTGGCATCGGGAGCGTCCCCCGTGGCTCCAGACAGAGGACACTCCGTCCCTTGGCTCATCACTGCCCCGTCTCCCCCCGGCCAGGCGGGACCCTCTCCCCCAGAGCTCCCCGGCTCCAGCAGCGAGGGGCTGGGGGGCTCCGGGGAGAGAGGGGGGGCAGCTTTGCCTGCCTGCGAGGGGCTGGGTGTGGGACAGCCGGGGGCTCCCGGCCCCCCAGCCCTGCCGGCAGCCGGCAGTGCCGTGGCATGGAGGACCGAGCTGGTTTTCTGGAGCTCCCTGGCACCGGGGCTCTGGCTTTTGGGTGTCAGGGTGTCCCTTTGGGGTTTCGCTAGCTGCCCCCTCCCCTCTGCCCTGGGGAAGATGGAGGGGCTGGCGCAGTGGTCTCGGGGCAGCAGCCGCCTGCTCTCAGGGCTCGCTGGTACCAGTTTGCTGCTGCTGCTGCTGCTCACCTCCAGTTTGAGATCTGCAAAGAGTGAGGTGGAGCCGTGAGCGGGCAAGAAGCCGCTCCAGGGCTCTCCCAGCTCTCCCCTGCTGCCCGGCTGCCTCTCGCTGCTCCCTCTCCTATTTTTAAACAGCTCCTTCTTGGAAAGTGGGAAATTCCTCCCTCTTGAGTGCAGCGGATGCTGGTGGTCCCAGGGGATTCAGCAGCAGGCCGGGACAATGCTCTGCCCAGCTGCAGCCGCAGTCAGGTCCTGCTGCTGGGGAAAGCGTGCAGGTGACAAGCTTTCCTTGTTTTTTCTGTTTTGAGGAAAAAGGAAATGCTCAGCCTGTTACCACAGCCCGCCGTCCTGCTGGGCAGATCCGTTCCTGCCCTCGCCATGCAAGGCAGGGAATTCAAAAAAGAGGCGAAGGAGCAGATAAGCCTTATCCGAGCTGTGAGCCCCGTGCCAAGAGCCCCCGGGCGCTGTTCGCACCTTCCTATCGCGGCCGGGCAACCGCTGCCAGGAAAATGCAGGAAAATGTGTCTAAATCCAGCCTCACTCCCCGAGCCCGCCCGGGGTGACGCGGTGGCGGTGCCGGGCTGGCGCCGGGGGTCCCTTACCTCGCACACCATTGGCCAACCTGAATTCCCCGGCCGGCATCTGCAGGCGGCTGCTCTCCGCTTCCAGCAGCGTCCTGGAGGAGGAGACGAGCACGGTGGGCGCTGCAGGGTGGGTGCTGCAGGGTGCTGGCTGCTCCCTGTGCGCCCCAGCTCGCCCCGCCGGGCTGCGGCAGCGTCAGGGCAGGTAAACTGAGGCACGGAGCGGCTACAGACGGTTGCGCTGCCCTGTCACGGCTCGGTGAAGGAACGGGGGGGGCCGAAGAAGCCCCCCTCGCTCCCGTCTCCCCTCCCATCCCCCCGTGCCCGGGATTAGTGTCCGCGCAGGGTGACATCATGCTCTGCCGGGGAGGCCCCTCGCCTGGGCTGGGACAGCCCCTATTCTCATGCTAATTGTCCCCCCAGTCCCTGGCAGGCGGCCTTTGTGTGGGGCCATCTGGAAGGGCTGCGGAAGGGGCACAGGGCTACCCCTACCGAGACCTCCCTTGTGTGCCCGAGACACCCCTGTGCCTGCCGCGGTGCCAGGCTCGGCCCCAGCTCCCTGCCCAGCCCCGTTCCCGTCGGGAACCTCACCTGTAGGTCGCCACTTCCAGGCTAAGGGACATCTTGAGGTGCATGAGCTGCTGCCTGTCCTCCAGCACCCGGGCGATCTGCACCCGCAGGCTCTGCTGCTCCTGCTCCAGTGCCTCCATCGCCAGCTGCGGGTAGCACAGGGGGGTCAGGGGCACCCCAGCCCTGCCTGAGCCCTGCCGGTCCCTGCGGACCTGGGCAGGTGGCTCGGCTCATCCCCCTGCAGGGACAGGAGTCCTGGGCGCTCGATTTTAGCACAGGGGGCTGAGGGTGGGGCAAGGAGATGAGCAGGGCTGAAAGGCGGTGAGGAAACGGCTGCTGGAGGAGGGAGGAAAGGCCGAGGTGGTTCAGGGCTGCGGGACGCCGGCGTGGGAAAGAAACAACTTTCAGGCGAGCAGCCGAGGCCGCGGCATCCCCTGCCCCAGGACACCCATGGCTGGTCCCAGGACCTGGAACAAAGAGGGACCCTTCCCCGGGCAGTGTTCACGCCGTTCCCCGTATTTCCAGCCCACCCGCCTCCACCTCCCTCTGCTGAATCACTTTTGCAGCTGTTGAATCGCAGCTGCAGCGAAGTCGGCCGGAGTTTCTCCTGCCCGCACCGGGGGCGGGGGCTGCCGTTATCCCGGGATCCTGACTCCGGAGCCCAGCAGGACACGGAGCAACAGTCCCGGGCAGGGTGCTGGGGGAGGACCCGGTGTCTGGGTGCTGCTCCCCTGCAGTGGGGTGGCCCCGGGTCTCTGTTGTGCTGGGGACAGGGATGTCCCCGAGCCACTTTGCTCTTCCTCCCGCCCTCCTCAGCTTCATCCGCAGCTCATCCAGGGCCACCGTCCATCCCTTCCCTGGGGCATGTTCCCTCTGTCTTCCTTCCTCCCATCCATCTCTCCCATCCCTTTGCTCAGGGATGTGCTCTGAGCACCCACCCAGGCACCCACAGCCCCCTGCTCTGCCCCTCCCCGGGGACCCAGCGCCTTCCCGCTGCCTTCGCTCGCCTGGAACTTTTCTGCCTCCCCGCGCTGCTCCTGCCACTGCTGGGCCAGGCTCTCCTCCAGCATCTCCTTCCGTGCTTTGAGCCCCGCCAGGTCCTTCTCCAGGTGCTGCAGCTGCAGCTGGCTCTGCTGGTTGTCCTCCACCGCCTTCCACAGGTTCTCCTTGGCCTGGCAGAGGGAACCCTCCAGCTGCGACACCTCTGCCTTGTAGGTCTCCACCGCCCCTTTCCAGATCTCCGAGAGCCTCTTGGAATAGTCTTCCACCTCCACTGGCTGGAAAGCCACCGGTGCACAGCGGAAGCTCTCCAGGCTATGGGAGAAACTCGCGATCTCCTGGTCCAGCCCCGCTTTCTCCTCCTCGTGCACCTCCAGCAAGGCTTCCACCTCCTTCTCCAGCTGCACAGCTCTCTCCTTCAGCCAGATCTGCGCTCTCCTCTCCTCCTCCAGCTCCTTCCTGCTCAAGGACAGCTGCTTCTTAGCTTCTTCTCGAGCTGCCTGCTCCTTCTGGCACCTGCTCTTCACCTGCTGGACCTCCTCGTAGAGATTGTCCCTGGCCAGCTCAGCCGTGCACTTCTCCCTGAAGGCGTGATCCAGCGCATCCCGCAGGGCTCGCAGCTCCTCCTCGTACTTCACCCGCCACGAGTCCCCGGCCGGGCTGCTCTTGGTGCTCTGGATTTCAGCTCGCAGCACCTCGTTCTCCTCCTCCAGGAACTTCACGCGGGCCAGGTACGCCTCCAGCCGCTTGTTGAGGTCCCACATCTGCAGCGACTCCTCTCCCAGGGCTCTCGCCCCTGCGAAACTTTCCGTGCTCAGCATCGGCGCTGCCGGAGGGTGCCGGGGCTCTGGAGCCGGCACCGCCAGAGGAAGACGCCGGGGAAAGAGGATGCCGGGGAGAACGCCGAGGCAGAGTGGGAAGGCGGGGAGGGAAGCGAGTGGCTGGGAGCAGAGGGGAGCGCAGCTATTCATACTCTGCGGTGGCGAGTGGGAGGCCCCCGAGACCCGGGCGAGCAGCCGGGTTTAACCCTTGCACAGCCGGGCCGACTCCAGCCCACGTGGGCTCGACTGTGAGCTCCGATTTCCCTGCCCTGGGGAAGAGCAAGGTGCTTCTTCCCACTTTGGAAGGGTGACTTGAAGGCTTGGATCCTCTCCCGGCGTGGCTCGGCCCTCCCTAAAGCCTGAGGGCCACGCCAGGGAGCTGCAGGGCTGCTGTGGGGCTCGGCGTGGAGCTTGGGAGATGTCCAAGGGCAGTTGGCAGATGCCCATCCCGAGGGCTTGGCTGCAGCATCCCTCGGAGGTGGCCTGTCAGCGCCGTGCTGCTCCAAAACCTCGGGGCGAGAGAGCCCCGAAGGAGCCCACCGAGGGTCTCACAGCCCCGGCGAGGCGATGGCTGCACCGAGAGCTTCGGTGCCTCTCCGTGGCCGGGGCTGTTTGGGGCTCAGCACAAGCCACGGCAGGGCCGGTGCCCCGGATCCCTCCGCGCGGAGATCCCTCGGCAGAGGGAGAGCTGCCTCGGGGAGCACAGCGCGTCACCGCAGCCAATGCCTCCCTGGGGCGCTGCATCCAGCTGTGCCCAGCTGCAGTCTTCCTTCTTTCCAGATGTCGGCGGCGGGATGTGCTGAGCGGAGCCGGGAGCCCAACGGGAGCTGCTCCTCCGGCAGCCTCCGAAACTTGGCAAGCGTTTCTCCGCGTTCGGTTTCCGTCAGACAGTCACGGTCGAGATAGGAATCGCTTCACGGGGAGCATTTGGGGATTAGGATTTTTTACTTTCTCTTTTTATTTACCCCAGCTGACTTATCTGGGGGAAGGGCAGTGCGCGGGCAAGGGGCGGAGATTCAAGAATTCAAACTCGGGAGGTTTCTGTGAACAAAAGGGGCAGGAAAATGTCACTTCGGGAGAGACTTGCTGCCAGCGCTTTCTCCCGGTCCTCCCCCTCCCAGCAGACGGTGTTCTTTCCCACGGGAGGGTCCCTGCTATGTCCTCACCAGGGCAAGGAGGACAAGAATGTCTCCTCCCGAGCTGTCCCACGGGACAGGCTGTAGGCGAGCGCTTCTGGAAAGACAAGCAACAGTCCCCTCTGCTGGCAAAGGCCGCCCGGAGCCGTCCCCGAGCTCCTTCCAGCCTCGCACCATCCGGGAGCTGGTGGGGGTCTCACGCCCCCCACATGGGGGAGCAGCAACAGCGGGGGTCCCACCCCCCTCGGAAGGACGGGGTTTTCCCCTGGTGCCGGGACGGTGGGGTGGGCGGGGGGATGACCCGGCTGGGGGGTCCCCAAAGGCATCATCTTTCCGGCTCATCTCCGGCCAGACATCCTGTCTGGCTCCTTGGCCCGCCTCTGGTTTGCCTCTCACAGCCAAGACTGAAATGCCATTAAGGAGCACAGGGATTGCTGAGGTTGGATAATTGATCTGGGGTCCCCATAGGCCCGGACAGTGAGGTGATGAAACCCTGCTGCGTGTCTTTATCCTCCTCCTCCTTATTTCCACAGCACATCTGCTCCGGAGCTGGCCTTCCCTGCTGCCTGGCTGCTCCCACTTTCCTCCTTTCCACCTCCTGGGATGTCCAGGTGCCCCCAGCACTGGTGTCGGCTGCAAGAAGACCCCCAGTGCTCACGGCTACACTGGGAGGTGCCCTGGGAGTGAGCATTTCCTCCCTCCCTGGCCTTGTCCCCCTCTTCCTCCTCCTGCCTTTGTTTCAGGGTTCCCCATTGTGCCTGGTCCCCTCTCTCCGAGCCAACAGCAGGGCTCAGTGGGATGGTCCAAATCCTGCAGCCCAGAGAGGACTCAGGGTCCCCCGGGGTGCTGAGGGGTGCAAGTGCTTCCCTGTGTGGGGGACCCTGGGGGCAGAGCTGGGGGCACCCTGGGGTGCACATGGCTGTGTATCCCTTCCCTCTGCGGTGTGCTCGGGGTTGTGAGTGACTTAGGGTGGGGACATCTGTGCTCCTGGGGGATGGCTGGGGTCAGGAAAAAGGGGGATGTCCATTCCCCTGAGGGGTGTTCATGGTCAGGAGACTCTCAGGAGGGGGATGTCCAGGTCCCTGGGGACTGCTTGAGTTCAGGACGCCCTAGGATAGGGATGTCTGTGTCATTGGGGATGCTGGGGGTCAGGAGCCTCTCAGGAGGGAGATGTCCGGACCTCTGGGGAATGCTTGAGGTCAGGACCCCCTGGGAATGGGATGTCTGTGCCCCTGAGGGATGCTTGGGGTCAGGACCCCCTGGGAATGGGTTGTCTGTGCCCCTGAGAGGTACTTGGGGTGAGGACTCCCTGGGATGGCACCCCTGAGGGGTTCTCAGGCTCAGGACCCCCTGGGAACGGGGTGTCTGTGCCCCCCTGTCCCCGTGGGGTTCTCGGGGTGGCCGCTCAGCAGCGGCAGAGGTTGGTGAGGGTGGCAGTTCGAGGCTGTCCCAGCCCCGCAGCCCCAGGGTGGGAGCTGGCACGTGCTTGGCACGGGGTGCATGGCAGGCGCTGGTACGTGACTTTGAGCAGGGCTGGAGGAGGAGGAGGAGGAGGAGGAAGCACAGCTGGGCACTGGGGCCCTTCCAGCTTGAACACAGCTGGGGCTGGGGGGCTGTGGTGGTTGGGGGTCCTTGTGGGGACCTTTCCATGCCCTCGGCTGCTGGGGCTGAGTGAATGGGAAGGGCTGAGCCCCGGCGTCTCTGGAGCTGCAGGCAGGGATGGGGATTCTCTGGTGTCCGACAAGGGCTGTGCCCGGCTCCTGCCTCGCTCCTCTCCCTTCCCTCCTGCCCCTTCCAGGCGCTGCATGTCCCAAGGACTCTGCCCCATCGATGCCGACAGCCGGGAAGGAGCAGGAGCTGCCCTGGGAAGGAGCTGGCAGAGCAGCAGCCCTGGAAAGTTCCCTCTGAGCCAGCAAGGAAACCCCAGGCTTGCCGGAGCATTTGTTCCCGATTAGGAAGGGGGACGCTCCTTGCTGAGCAGGCACTTCGCGGTTCTCCCGGCCGTGAGCCCTTTCCCACAAAGTGCATTTTTTTGGCGTGGATTTCCCATCCGGGTGCAGGATGTGACCTCATGGGTTGGGTTTAGGGGGGCAGAGGCTGGGGCAGCCCTGGGGTTTCACCCCAGTGCCCGTCCCGGCCCCACGCCCGGCGGTGTGAGTGTTCCCCCGGCCGAGCATCACCCGCTGGACACTCGGCCCCCCCCGAACTGCTCCGCTAACGAGACCGACTCTGCCGCCTGCAATTATTTCCCAGGGCGACAAATGATTAATTCTGCTCAGGAGCTGCAGCTTTCTGCAAACTCACCCGAGCAATTCCCTGGCAGGCTCCGCGCCGGCCCCCCGGGCAGGGAATGCTCCGCGCCAGGGAAAGTTTGAGCGAGATCTGGTTAAAAAAATCCCCGATGCCAGCTCCTGGGTGCTGCCCTTCTGCAAATGAGGGGTCCCAGCTGCCCCCCAGACCTCCCTGGGTGCCCAGGTCCCCACACATTCCCCCCGGAACGAGCATTCCAGCCGAAAGATGCATAAATTATCCTGGCCCTGACGCAGATGCAGGTGGGTAAACTGAGGCACGGCATCTCTCTGCCGGACCGAATTTGGCTGTGAGCACTGTGCTGGGAGCTCGGGTCTGGCTGCTCCCACCACGTTCTCGGGGCTGGCAGAGCCCCTGGGTTCCTTCAGCCCTCGGACGGTGCCTCCACCCACCTCGGCCTCGCAGCAAAAGGGCTTTTGCATGACAAAGCCTCCGCTGGCTACCGGGACCTCCGCCCGCGGCCCCCTCCCCGTCCAGCTGAAGCTGCGAAATACGAGGAATACCCATTCCAAGGGCATTCCCGTGCCATGGCGGGGGCTGTGGTGGGGAGACATCCCCCCTCCCATCCATCCTCTGGCGGGGTCCAGGGCAGCCAGGGCCATCTGCTCCCCCACTTCTGCTGCATTGGGTTAACACCGTGCCCGGGCTGAGCATCCTCCTCTCGTGCGGGGTTTGCCAGCTGCCAGGAGGGAGGGACGGGGAGGGACGAGGCGCCTGCCAACACGGTAATATCTTTTTTTTTCCCCCTTCTTAATTAGGGGAAGGAATAAATATAAAAGGAGGAGG
>VZTD01003621.1:0-58737 GCA_013397725.1 Rhagologus leucostigma | reverse complement strand
GGCTCCACCGCGCGCTACCACTGCCGGCTCGGCTTCGCCCCGCGCCGCTCGCCCGTCATCCGCTGCCGGGAGGACGGCACGTGGGAGCCCCCCCAGCTGGCCTGTCGTCCTGGTGAGCGACGGGCTCCCCCCGACCCCCCCAGCACCTGCCCGCGGCGCTTCCCCTTCACCTGGGACTTCTTGTGTCCCGCCCCCCCAGGCCTGGCTCAGCCCCCCAGCAACTGAGTGAGTCCCTGGGGCAGCAGCCAGCACCCCCCCAGGCCCTGGAGCTGGTGTGGACGGGGACGGCACTGGGACCCCGGCGCGGACCCCGACGTGGTGTGAAACCTCTCTGTTGGGTGTCTGCCCCCTTGTTTGTTTTATATCTGTACAAAGAAATCCTGATAATTAAAGACCCCCCCCAAAAGGAACCGACAGCGACCCAAAATGCAGCACAACAGGAGTTCTGTTCCCGGAGTCACAACGGAGTTGAAATCGAGGGGGACACCACGGGCAGGGGATGGCAGTGACATACCAGCATCGCCTCCAGCCGTTTTCTGCCACCTCTGCCCCAAGGGTCCTCATACTGTGACACCCTGGTGGGGGTTGACACGGGGACATCCAAGCTCTGCTGCAGCTCAGCACTCATCCCGACGTGTGGGGAGGCTTCTGCACTTCCCTGGACAGGCAGAAGCTGCTGCCGCAGGCTTGGAGTGGGCACGTGTGGCCCAAACCCCCTCTCTGTGCTTCCATGGGTATTAAAACCAGTAAACAGGTGGCACAGAGTGGTGACCTGGTTATTTGGGGGGGGCTGGCACAGGGATGGGACTGGCAGGGCTGCACAGCCCCACAGCGCAGGGAGAGCCTGGGCACAGAGATGTCCCCAGGAGCCACAGAAACAGGGAGACACAACCCGGCGTGCCCCCACATCCCAGCAGCACTGGGCACTGGGCACAGCTTGGGTTGGGACACTGCTCCCAGCAAATACATGGGGCTGGGACAGCACACCACCGGTGCCAGGGCATCTCCCCGTGCTGTGATTCCCCCTGCACCGTGCCAGCTCCACGGCTTTTTATAGTCCTCCTGGGCTGTACTGAACAGCAACGCCTGTAAAACCCCGAAGTGAAGTGGCTGGAACACAGATAACCCCCGGACAGGGCGCTGGAGATGGAAAGTCCCTGTCAAATTCCCCTCACGGAGAGGCCAGATGGTCCCAGGGGAAGGAGCCAGGCGAGCGCGTGCCTTTGCCGTACAGTTTTGCTGTTGCTTTATTAATTGAGAAGACAACACGCCATTAGTCACACTCGTTAATGCCCAGCCCGAGTCCTGAGCACTTGCACCAGCCAGAGTGACCAGCCAGAGTCCTTATGGCTGTGGGGAGCGAGGATGGGGCGAGGGATTCACCGGGGTTGGGGAATGGGCAGCCCGTGCTGTCTGCTGGGGGGCTGGGTTGGACCCCCCTTCCTGGTCCAGCAGTGGGTCTGGCTTCTCCAGTAAGTCCCAAACACCCCACAAGCTTCACGGCAGGCTGGGACATGGGCACCCGCTCCATCGGGGGATGCACCAAGCACCCAAATCCAGCTCTATCACTTTACCAGAGGATGCCCGAACCACCCAAAATCACTGGGAGACCTCCCCCCCCCTCCTACCTCGCCTCAAGCTCTCTGCCCGGGTGATGGGGGTTGGTGCCCCATCACCGTCCCCTCTGCTCAGCCCACCTCTCCTCCCCGCGTTCTTACTTCCCCACGAAGCAGTAGGTGCCGTAGGTCCTCATCTCCTTGCTGGGGAAGCCGAAGCTGCGGACGCCGGGGTCGGGCAGCCCCCCGCAGCGCTCGCGGGGGGTGGTGATGGGGTAGCGGACGCTGCCGTCCGCCAGCCACCCCCCGTCACAGCGATCCAGCTGCGAAAACTTCCAGGCGGAGTAGAGCTGTCCCACTTTGGCGATGGCAGCCCCGTGGTTGCGACACGCTTGCCCGGCCTCCTTGAAGTTCAGGTGGCCCCGGATGAAGTAGACCTGGCCTGGGGATGGGGGGGGATGCCGCAGGTGAGCACCCATCCTGCAAACAACCCCGGCCCTGCTGCAAATCCGGGCGGGCAGCAGGGCTCGGTGACGCTGTGACAAGGACGGGGGAGCGCAGCACTACCTTGGAGAGCAGAGGTAAAGCAGAAAGCATCGAATCGGTCCTTCTGCTTGTCCCTGGCGCCATAGGTCCGGACACCGGGCAGGAGGAGGCGGCCACCACACGGCTCCCGCGAGTTGATGATGGGGTAGTGGACGGTCCCGTCGAGGATCCAGCCGGCGTTGCACCAGTCCAGGCCCTCCGTCCAGGCTGTGGGGTGAGAGGCGGCTCAGCACCAGCACTTCCCTCCTCCCCGTACCCGGACAGGCGTGGTTTTGGGCTGAAGAGGAATTTTTTTTGAATGCTTCACCTTTGTACAGCTGCTGGTAGGTGGCAAGGCGGGAGTCCTGCTGCTCGCAGGCTCGCTTGGCTTCGTGGTAGTTGAATTTGTAGCGCCCATTGCTGGGCTGGTAAGGGAAGACAACGCCTGGAGGGACAGGGACAGGGTGAGGGCGATGCTCTCCCTGATGAGGCTTTGACTTAACATCCCCGGGGGTTCAGAGCTGAATTTAAGGCCGGGGAACAGGGCGGTGCAGTGGGGGACACGGGTGGAGGCAGAGAGCCACACACCTCTGTTCGGGCCGAGGGTCCCTCTCCTGCCGCCTCCCCCAGGGACACAGCCCAACCTCACCCTCAAGGTGCAGCGTGAGCGAGACGCTCTCATCCTCCAGCCCGTTGACGAGCTGGCAGCGGTACCGCCCCTCGTCCTCCAGCGCCACGTTGGTGATGGTGAGCGAGGCATCGTAGCGGTGGCTGTGGCGCAGGCGCACGCGCGGGCTCAGCGGCCCGTAGTTCTTGTGGTACAGCCCGTTGGTGATGATGATGATGTTCTCCCGGTAGTTGGCCGGCTCCACCTTGCTCCACTTCACGCGGTAGTTGCTGGGCAGGGCGCGCAGGACGCAGGGCAGGGTGGCCGTGGCGCCGCGCTGCGTGTGCACCGTGGGGTGGAGGGGCTCCAGCAGGTACTGCAGGCGCGCTGGGGCTGCAGCCCCCCGGGCAGCCTCAGCACCGACCGCCGCCATCCCTCCAACGCCTCCCGGAGCACCCCCCAGCCCTCACCAGCATCTGATGGTTTCTATCACCCATCCTGGCTCCTCTTCGTCTCTCCTGCACCTTCAGGAGGCACAGCTCAGCCCCTGCCCTGGCTGGACCCGCCCAGCATTGCCTCCCCCCTCCAGCACCGACCCCGAACACCAGTGCCCAGTCCTCCCTGCAGGCCCTGATCCTTACCCAGGCTCCCTGTCCTCCCGCCAGGCCCTGCTCCCTACCTGGGGTCCCGGTCGGCCGCTGGAAGATGCTGGACGCTGGGGGTGCTGCCAGGAGCCAGAGACAGCCGAGCAGGAGCAGCCTGTGCATCCTTAGAGCCGAGGGCAGGACGGTGCCTGGGGGAGTGCAGGGGTCAGGGACAGGCAGTGGGACACAGCCTGGCTTTGGGGGGCCCCGGAGGATGCGGCCCTGCTCCATGGGGGCTCTCTGACAGTTCCTGTGCAGTAGGGACATCCGCTTGCAGGACACCGACCCCACAGGCTGTGCCAACCCTCCTTCCTGGCACCCCCGCGGTCTCTTACCGTCCCCAGACATGTCCTTTGGGGAGCCGCTGTTCCCATCCAAAGCCCCCAGCCCTCGTGCTGCCCCAGCTCCCGCTGCTTCCCGTCTCCGTCATAAACACCCCGTGGCGGGGCCGAGGGCTCTGGGAAGGCCGGAGCTGCACCACGAGGCTCCTGGGAAGAGGGGACACGGGGACACGGGGACACGGGAGGTGGCGAGCAGGTGCTCCCAGCCAGCCCCTTCCCTGTCACCGTCCCGGGGCGGGCGGTGTCCTGGCAGCCCCGTGGCCCCACGGGCCCTTGATGCCTGCTCCCATGGTGCCGGCCGTGCCCTCGCTCCCTGCCCCGTCACCGGCTCTTCCCGCTTTCTTCTTTTTTTTTTTCCCCTCCAACACCTCCCCGAGGAGCACACAGGGAGGAGGAAGCACAATTTCCCATTGTGAGTGTCTTTCTCTTTATTGTTCTGCTCGGCAAAACACAGTGTGCCCGGCTAACAAACATCCCTTTATCTGCAGGCCGCAGCGTTGGGAATTCAGGGAAAACGACAGTTCTGCATCGGGCTCCAGCAGCCTCTTGGGCTGGCAGAGCCTCCCCTCGGCACTGCCCTCAGTGCTGGGACAGTGCTCTCCGGTCCCACAGACATCAGGGCAGGGGTTAATTTTATTCCCCTCTCCCTGTCCCTGATGAGGGGATGACATTCCCATCCCTTGAGGCTCTGGAGGGTTGTGCGAGGGGGATGCCCCACCACTGGAGTCCCGCTGGACTTATCCTGCCCTCCGAAAAGGCATCAGAGAGGCTTCCCCATCATCACCTCGGGCCAGGACGCTGCCCGGAGCAAAACACAGGCGCACAATGGGGCTGTGTTCCGGGCTCCCGCAACTTCTCCCTCCCCCAGGGTCCATCTCCGAGGCTGGAGGAAGCTCTTCTCAAAGGCAGCACAAGACAAGCAGCGACTGTCCTCAGCACCATCCTGGCCCCACCACGGCACGCACACCACAGCCAACAGCCCCCCCTGGGGAGAGAGGCACCAGGGTGCACGTTCAGTCCCCAGGCCCTCGTCCCCCGCCTGCTCCCCACTGCTCCCAGCCTCTTTTCAAGGAGCCGCATCACTTTTGATGCCAGCAGGCTGAACTGGAAGCCTTCTCCCAGCTCCGAATGGTCAGAGCTTTGGCTCATTTTAATGAGCAAACGGCGCCTGCAGCTTTGCTCTCCCCGGGCAGAGGGAGGCTGAACTGCAGCAGCACTGCAAGCTCCTCCCTGGTAGCTCCCCGCGGTTATCGGGTGGGTCCGTGGTTCTGCAGAGAGTCTGTCATCTCCCTCCCTCACACTTCCTGTGCCCACGGCTGCAGGAGCAGATCCTGTTCTCTCCCAGCAGCAGCTCCGGGCTGGAGGATGCTGATTCCCAGCTCTGCAGAACCACGAACGAGCTGAGTGTTTCTCACATTTTTCCCAAGTGAAGGCAACAGCTACAGCCCTCGGCTCTCACAAAGCCACAGCCTGAAGCAGAACACTTGCAGGGGCTCCCACAAGTGACTCATCCCCCCTTCCTCATCACGTTGGCATCAGGGCACGACCCCAGCCCACCACTGCTTATCTGAGTTCAGAGTTTGGCCCAGTGCTGTGGAAAGGAGTCACCCAAGTCACTTCCCAGACACACACTGTGTTACTGCTCCACTCCTCATCTCTTCTCCTCCCTTTCTGGGATCTGCACCCACTCTTGGTGCGATACAAACACCTCTGCAGAAGCAGAGGCAGCCAAAGAAAAGCGCAGGAACCCCTCGTGCTCAGCTCCCTCAGCTCCTGGCGTGGGCTCTATCAGGAGCCTCTGACTCTGCTCCTTGCTCTTGTTTTTCAAGGCTCAGATTCTCCTTCTCCCCTCACAAGCCCACAGGAAACCTCATCCCCAAAGCCCCCTGAACACTCATTTTTCCTTCTGACCGGGGAATTTGAGCCTAGCTTTGTGGGACTTTGCTGAGACAGCACCTCCACAGTGGGTCAGTCCCCCCATGCTTGTGCATCACACCCCACCTCCTCTGCCTGACCCAGACCCCCCAAAACACCGTGTTCCTACAATGCAGAGGCTGAAACCTCATGCACCCCCCTGCAGCTTCTGCCACACCCCAAATCCTCCCCCGCCCCTCTTGCACCAAGTGTAGAGGGACATTGACCCCACATAGCCCACACACTTCCCAGCACAGGCCTGAGCCACCTGATGTGGCAACGCCAGGTGTGCCACGGCATCCAGTCCCGAGTTTCCGTGTTGGCAGCGCTGTCCTGTTCCCAGCAGTCTCTTGGAGGTGCGGGAGACAGGGCAGGACCTGGCAGCCACCCCGGCAGGCGGAGTTTGCAGACCCAGCGTGGCTATCCTCATGCACCCCGTTTGCAGGGGTTCACCCGCCCTGGCTGCCCCCCGACATGCCTGAGCACACAGCTGCCTCGAGGCTCCGGCTCTCTGGGCTGTGCTTCCTGCTCCAAATCCTCAACATCCTCCTCTTCGCCGTGTTTGCCCGGTACAGCCCCGAGAGTAGCCCCGGCCACTGCCCCCCGCAGCTGGACTGCAGCCGGAGGAACCAGGACTCGGGTTTCCAGCAGCCCCGTGAGTACCTCCATGCCCGTGGGTGCAGAGCAGTTCTGCCGAGGGGGTGGCACGGGGTGTCACCGTGCTCAGTTCAGGCTGCAGACCTGTCACAGACTCCGGAGTTAGAGAGGGAACATCAAGCTGTGGGGTTGGGGTACTTGTGCATCCCAGAGGGGCTAAAGCAGGCATGCTGCAAGGATTTCTGACATGCTCGGACAGAGCCAGTCTCAAAAGAGGGATATTTGGGTTAGGACACGTGTTACAGCAGCTGGAGCTCAGAGAGGATCACCAAGTGGAGTGAAAAACGAGGTATCATCCTCCCATGCCTGGTAGGGGCCACAGCAGCTGCTCCTGGCACTTGAGGGTCTGCAAAGCTTCCCACTGACCAGCTGGGTTTTGCAGTGCCGGGGGATTTACACCGAGCCCCTTCCACAGAGGATTTGGCTCCCTGCGTGCTACCACAGGGGGCTGGGGGTCTGCCCCGCCAGGAGCATCCTACTGCGTGCTGGGCATCCCTGCAGAGCTCCCGCCGGGATAAGGGGCTGACCCTCGCTTTCTGAGGGAAGGACAAGGTGGTCAGTGGGAGAGGAGCCCCAGAGCGCCCTGGCTGAGGGAGGAGAGCAAGCGGAGCCACTGGGCAAGGAGCTGGCAGCTGGCAGGTTCTCCCGGTTTCACCTGCCCACGGAACCCCACCCAGGCAGTGACTCACTGAGAAAGCTGGGCCACAGCTGTCGGCTCAAAGGGGTGCAAAGAGCATTCAGCTCAAGCAAGAATCAAGTCCCCCATCCTCTGGTTTGCCACCAAATGGTACCAGAATAGTCCCAGTTCTCTGCTCATCCTTCCTCTCTCCTCGTCCCATGAACTGGGATGTGATGTTTTCAGGGGTAGCAGCGAGGTCCCAGGGGTGCTGACATCTCAGATCCACCTTCATGCTGGTCTAGTGGGTGCAGATGGCTCTCGGCCCCCCCAGGAGGTTTCTGGGCTGTGGGGTGAACCGTGTCAGTGTCCTGAGATATCTGGACAGGGCAGTGGCAGATGGGGTGACCGGGAGCTCCGCAAAGGGTGACTGGGCCGCAGCAGGCAGGGATGGCTTTACCTGGCCCTGGCACTCCCCACTGTAGATCTCCAAGGAAGATCATCCCCCACGGTGCCAGACACACAGCAGTGGAGTGAGCCTTCAGCTCCCCAAAGCCTGTTAGAGCAGGGGGTGTCTTAGTCCTGTCTCAGTCCCCTCGGGGACCAGTGGGCAGGAGGGTGGCTGCCTGCGCTCAACACCTCCTGACCCATCCCTCGGCCTCTCCTCCACCAGGTTTCCGGGATGTCCACACCCAGGTGCTGCTCAGCTTCGGGCTCCTGGTGGCATTCCTCGGCCGCTATGGGCCAGGCAGTGCCGCCGTCAGCATCCTCATCGTAGCCTTTGCCATCCAGTGGGCTCTTCTGGTCCAGGGGTTTTTTAACTTCTTCCTCAACGGCAAAATTTACGTGGGAGCGCAGAGGTAAGGCAGGAGGGAGCTGCTGCTGCCCAGCCAGCTCATCCCGGCCCAGCCCTGGCACACTGGCTCCCTCCTCTGTAAAATTCACGGCTCTGCTTTGGAGGAGGATTTTGCAGGCAAGTAGGACCAGGCCTCCGGGTTGTTTGAGCGCTGCCCTAGGAAGGGCTGTGTGAGTACTGCCAAGGCTGCAGCCGGGCGTTTAGGGGGCACCCTGGCCCCCACCTGCCTCCAGCCCAGCTGTCCCTTTGTCACCAGCATCGCAAGGCTCTGGCTGCCTGTTCAGCTTGCAGGAGCAGTGGGATGCAGGGCCTGGGCTGCGGGCTCAGCTCCTGTCCCCCCCTCCAGCTCTCCCCAGCTCCCCTGCTCATCCCTGGCACTGCCAGCTCCAGTCCCACACCTTTCCTCTCCTTCCCAGCATGGTCAGTGCTGACTTCTGCACCGCAGCTGTTCTGATCTCCACCGGAGCTGTTCTAGGCAGGGTAAACCCTGTCCAGATGCTGCTGCTGGCTCTGCTGGAAGTCACCGTGTGCGCTCTCAATGAATACATCCTGCTCAGTCTCATGGGGGTGAGTCACCGACTGGGGAGCCACCAGAAAGGGAGTGGCCATGGGTTTAGGCTGCTCATGTCAAGTTCTGCCTCATCTGGAGAGACAAATCCCTCATCCCCGCTTCCTGCGCGGTGCTTTTCCATACTCACCAGGTAAGCGACAGCGGACGCTCCTTGACCGTCCACACCTTTGGTGCTTATTTCGGCTTGATGGTTTCACGGGTCTTGTACCAGCCCCATAAGGATGAGAGGAAGAGGGAAGAGTGGCAGGACACGGGGCACCAGACAGATGTCTTTGCTGTGCTTGGTACGGAGCTTGAATCCAACAACACCTGAGTCACAGAGCTGGTGAGGGAAGAGTCGTCACCATATGAGGACAGCAAGGCTGTAGTTTGGCCAGGAGATTCCTGCAAAGCATCAAGGACAGATGTCCTCCACCTCCCCAGGAACCTGTCATGGGGCGGCACCACCCTCTCCCAGAAAAAGCTTTTCCCTGTGTCCTACCTGAACTTCCCTTGCTGCAAGCTGTGGCTGCTTGCATCTCTTGGCACTAGCAAGAAGTTTCTGTCCCTCAAGGGATCAACTCCAGCATCAAGACCTACCTGTTCTACTCCCTGCAGGAACCATCTACCTGTGGATCTTTTGGCCCAGCTTCACCTCCGCCACCGCTGCCCACGAGAATGCCGAGAACTGGGCAGTGCTCAACACCTACTTCTCCCTGGCGGCGAGTACTGTTGCCACCTTCATCCTCTCTCCTGTCCTCTACGAGGAGAGCACCCCACGGATGGTAGGTCCTCTCCTGGGACAAACCCAAGCCTCATGCTCTGCCCATATCCTGTCCTACAGGGATGGTGAGCCTGAACACACCCAAGGCAAAAGCAGATGCCTGTTAGGCTTCCTTAGGCTCGTTCAGAACCAATTTGATCCCTGAGGAAGACAACCCCCCCAGTCCCGTGCTGTTGTCCTCCATGGAGCCGTTCCCCTGACCACATCCTGCTCCGTCAGGTTCAGATCCAGGATGCTGCCCTGGCTGGCATGGCCGTGATGGGTATGGCTGGGGAGATGCTGGTCACCCCCTTTGGGGCCCTCATCGCAGGGTTTCTGGCTGGCCTGATCTCCCCACTCGGCTTCAGATTCTTCACGGTGAGTCACCGTGGGACAGCCAAGGACACTGATCCCAGCTCAGGGGACCGTCTGCCTTTGGGGGCAGCTGCACGGCCCACCTGCAGCTCCCAAACCTGCAGACGCGGGGCTGCAGCACAGCCTCCCTGGGCAGCTGACCCCCATCCCGATACCAGCCCTTCCCCGTGCTCTCCCCAGCCCGTCCTACGCTCCAGGCTGAAAATCCAGGACGCGTGTGGGGTTCACAACATCCACGGGCTGCCGGGGATACTGGGGGCCTTGCTGGGGACGCTGCTGACGCTGCTGGCCACTGCAGACACTTTTGGTGACAGGTGAGAGGAGCTAGAATCAGGGGTGCCAGTGGCTTCGTGCACCAAGCTGGGGCCACCACGACCCCCGAGATCAGGGGTGCTCCACTCACCCTCTGTTACAGCACCCCTTTAGAAGAGCCAGAGCCGTGAGCCTGTGAGAACAAGCTCCCTAAAGCCTGTCTCCTCTCTGGCTTGCAGGCTGGAGCTTGTGTTCCCGCTGATGGCCCAGGGCAGCCGGGCGGTCACTGACCAAGCGTTCATCCAGCTCAGTGCCCTGCCCCTCACCCTGCTGCTTGCAGCGCTTGGGGGCTGCCTCACAGGTGAGTTTTGCCTCCAGTGCAGCGGGATGAAGGGTGCGAGGGGCAGGGGAACTGACGGGTTTGGGGGGAAAGGGGAGGAGCAGCCCCAAAGCAAAGCATCCCCATCAGGCAGGCCCGGCAGAGCCCAGCGGTGCTCAGCGCTGTGCCAACCCAGCGGATGTCGGGGCTACCCCGGGGGCCAGGGCTGCCCTTGGGGCCGGGTTTCTCCCGGGGGGCCGGGGCTGTCCACGGGGCCTTACTCCCCTCGGGTTCGGGGTTCCCCCTTGGGTCCTGCTCCCCCCGAGTCCGTGCTCCCCCCCGGCTCTGGGGCTCCCCCCGGGTCCGGGGCTCCCCTCGGGGTTGGGGCTTCCCCCGGTTCCGTGCTCCTCCCGGGGTCTGGGCTCCCCCCGGTCCCGGCTCCCCGGCGCTGCCGCTAGATGTCAGGGGAAGCCCGGGCAGCGGCCGCCCCGCTCTCAGACGCCCTCTCCCGGCTTTCGGCGTCCTCAGGAGCCGTCCTGAAAACCAAGGGGCTGAGGTCTCCCCCGGACGAGCAGTACCCGGAAAACACCGTCGTCTGGGAGGTAAAGCTGGGGAATTGCTGGTAAAAAGGGGTTTATAGGGCTCAGGCAGCAGCAGGAGTTGGAAGTTTCCCCCGAGCTGCTGGTGCTCTCCCTCCTCTTGCAGCAGCATTTAGGGCAGGAGAGCTGCGGTAAATGCCTCTGGTCGTGGACTCATAGAATCCCTGACTCATTTCAGGTTGGAAAAGCCCTCTAAAAGCACCAAGTCCGACCATTCCACCACTGCCAAGGCCACCACTAAACCATGTCCCCAAGGGCCACATCCACAAGTCTGTTAAATCCCTAAATCCCTCCAGGGATGGTGGCTTTACCCCAGCCTGTGCCAGAGCTGGACAACTCTTTCAGTGAAAGAATTTCCCCCAGTATTCCATCTAAACCTTCCTGGTGCAATTTGAGGCCATTTCCTCCCGCCCCCACCCAGCCCTGATCTGCCCTGAGCAGGGCCCATTTCTGCCCCTCTCCGTGTCTCTGGTGCAGGAGGCCGAGGAAGGATGTGACTCCAGGGTGAGCAGAAAGGAGCCAGGCATCAGCACCTTGGTGTAACGACCCCGAATCCCCGGTGAGGTCCTGCACCACAAATCATCTGCCATGGCCAGTGCCCGCTGGCTTCTGGCAGCCTGAACTTCCCAGCAGCCTGCTCTGGGGACAGCCAAGCGGGAGCCAGCTCCTGGCCCCAAACATTTTGGGAGCAGCTGGGTGTCCACAGGCCTTTGCAGGGTGAAGAGGTGCTGCGGTATCCCCGTGCTTGCTGTGGGAGCAACACGGCTCTGGCTCTCAGGGACACCTCAGGGTGTCCAGGCTTGGCTCAGCCACTTCGCCTCTCTGCTCCTTGCCTCAGTTTCCCCATCAACTGCTCTCTGAAGGAAGGCGATCGGGGGAGAAGGGATGACTGTTGGGGAATGGGCACAGGCAGCTGCACAGAAAGCAGCAAAGACTTTGTACAGACACTTTTGCACACAACAATTAAAATATATGGATTTTTTTGTAGCTTCAGGATTTGCCCCTGAATTCTCACGGCACCTGCCCAGCTCTGCTGGCTGCTTCCTTCAGGTGTCATTCCAGGGAGGAAAGCAAAGCCCCCCGGTTTCCCCTGCACCTTAAACACTGATGCCCGTTTGTTGGGTTTCGTGGGTTGTCCCACCCACCCGAGGATGGTGCAGTTGCCGAAGTGTGGAGCAGCCCGAGCAGCAAGCACCCAGGGGCAGGAGCAGGGTGACACCGGGGTCCCCAGCGCAGGGGTGACCCCGGCCTTCCCCTGACCACTCATCACCTTGCACCAGGGGCTGGTGCCAAGGAAGAGCCCTCCTCTCAACAAATAAACGCTCCCAGCACTCAGCCCCGTTGTGAGAGAGATGCTCCTCTGGCCATTGCAGCCCCAGGACCCTCAGCACCCAGAGCCTCGGCCCCACATCCCCCGCAAAGGGGCTGTCACCCCCCCTGCCTGTGCCAGGTGTGGTCAGCAGCCCCCAGACCTGCCTGGGAGCAGACTGGAACACCCTGGGAATGCGGTAACTCGAGGGAAGCCACAGAGAGTCCTGCAGCAACTGGAGCAGGGGCACAGCCCCAGAGGACTCCGAGAGGGGTGGATGTGCTGGGGGTCCCCGGTGGGGAGACACCTTGGGGTCCCGCCTCCCACAGGCCTGGGGTGGCTGCCAGACACTTTCACACTTGCTGTGCCAGACTCCGGCACTCACCATGTGGGATTCCCGCTGGCACGGGTGTCCCCAGCTGCCAGCACCATCCCTGAGGAGGGAACCACAGCCCCACCCCATGCAGAGGGGGCAGGGGGTGCAGGGCCAGCACAGCCAAGTTTGGGGCAAGTGCTTTGCTACCCAACCAAAGCAGCCACAGGTGGGGCCATCCTGTTTTGATATCTGCTGCTGTTGAAGTGCACAGATTTCCTTTAATCGACTGAACAAAAAATGAAAAAAGTTAATGAAAAGCATTTGTTTGCAGGTGATCATAAAACGTCACTTTAAAACACAGCAGAAAGTCAAAACTTCTTGCTTTGATATGAAGTCAAACTATCACTTTAACTTTTCCCACTTTCATTGTCCGTTACAGAAAACTGGTGACATCAGCACATTGAATGCTTTGGTGTCGCTGAAATTCCATGACAAAACCCGGGGAAGTGGGTCACCCGTCTCCGTTTCTGCTGCCACTGCAGGCGCTGGGGAAGGTTTCTGCAGGGACCACGGCCCCACTCCTCGCTCAGGCGGCAGGGGAGGACACGTCCTTGTACCCACGTCCCTGTACCCACGTCCCTGTACCCATGTCCCCGTGACATGCAAGAGGGAGAAGCGGGATGCAGGAGGGAGAAGGGGCACGAGGGCTGGTGGCCCAGCAAGGGGGTGCTGGGCTCCAGTCGTCGCCCCTAGCCTGAGGTGCAGGGCTCACCCCAGCCCCGTGCCACCCCCTCCCACCTCACCTCCTTCCCAGCCCTCTCCTCCCCTTTCCCAGGCAGCCCCCTTCTCCTTTTTGATCTCCTCGCAGCACATTTCAAAAGCAACCCACTGCGACGGGAAGAAAAGCCCCTCCAGTGAGATCATTGCGAGACCCCCAGACGTCGGGGTCGGGTGTGAAATGGACCTCCCTCCTCCTCCCCTCGCCCGGCCCCCGGCCCCTCTGAAAGGCTGTTATGTTTTGTAATCGGATTAGGGGAGCCCTGCGCCCTCCCCACGCCCGTTCCCCGGCGTGCCCGGCCCGCGGCCGCCGCTGTCCCCGCAGTTGTTGGAGCGCGGCGGCCGCGGGCGCGGAGCTCTCCGTGCGGCGGCGGCGGGAGCCGGGGACGGCGAGAGCCTGAAAGGTTTAGTCAGCGAACAAATTGCTTCTCTGTAGGGGCCGTTTTCTTCCCGAGTCGAACATAATGATGGCAGTTTGAGGAACAGATGGTGCGGCTAAGCAGATAATCCCGCCGGCCCCGGGCTCGGGGAGAGGCAGCGCCGGCTCCGCCCGCAGCGCCCGGGGCAGTCCCGGGACGGGAGGGTCGCGGCGGTGTCGGGGTGACGATCGCACCCCGGCCGAGCACGAGGAGCTTGGGCGAGCACCCCACCTTCACACGTCTTCTGCCTCGGGGGTGGTTTGGGTGCCAGACGCCGCTCGTGCCTCAGTTTCCCCAGCCCCGCAGGGAGCCCTCTGCTCCGTCACTTTTCGAGGCAGGGCTCACCTCCAGATCGCAGCCTGACCTGGGGAGATGTAATGTGAGACAGAACGGCTTTCCCTGCACTGCAGCAAAGGACAGCTGAGAACAGCTCACTTTACTGTCATTTTCCTGTTTGGCCTCTCTCTCCAACAGTATTCAAGATGTGGAAAGAGCTGAAGGAATTCCACCAGCTCGCAGAGGTTGGGTGTGCAGTGTGCCCGTGTCAGGCTCGGAGATGCCGGGATCTGCCAGCTAAATGACTCTATATTTAAAATACATCAGCGGGAAAAGCCCCAGGCCCCACAGACACGATGTAGGCGGGGCAAAGCACGGACACATCTGCGTGGAGCAAGCCCTGCCCGCCTGCCCATGCCACGCTGGCACCAGGGACCCTTCCCCACGCCACGGGGCTCTCACAGCCTTCAGGACACACTCCAGACACACTGCACCGCATGCCCGTGTCCGGCGGGTTCATTTAATTCATGTTCCCCCCGCTTTCAGCCCTGTCCCCTGAGAGCCCCGGCTCTGACAGCTCCCCTGCCCTCTCTGTGGCAGCCCAGCTGCCAAGAGACCTGCCTAATTCACCTCTTGCTAATGCAGGAGCTCAATCAGCTGCTCGAAGGGTGTTTTACAAGTCAAAGCAATAACAACATCCCTCTGTTACAGCTGGGGAAACTAAGGCACACAAAGAGGTGCCCAAGAGTCCATTGGAATTAGAAGCAGGACAAAGCCTGGGCTCCCCGAGCTCCCGGCGTGCATGTCCTTACACATCCACAGCCCCCACCACCTCCCCCCCACCCGGAGCAGCTGATGCCGTGTGCCGTTTGATAGAAAGCCAGCTAATCATCTTTCCCACCTTCGTTAGAGTGTGAATCGTTATCCCAGCGACACCTGTAAAGCTCCTTGTCAGACAAGGCTGGTGCACACGTCTAATAATGGGCACCATATGGGAGAGGGAAGGCTTGGGAGAGGAGCAGGGGCCCGAGCATCCCCACACTGAACAAAGAGCAGTCCCCGACGGCTTCCCAGTACGGGCCAGTATCATCAGCACTGGTTTGAAAGACCAGCAGCAAGGGGAGAGCCCAGGCAGAGGCGGCAGCGGAGGAAGAGCCACCACTCGTGGCACTAAACACCTCAATAACTCCCCTAAAGCAGCCCCGCCCTTCGGAAAAGGACCTGGCAAAAGTGACAAGTGGAAGTTAAAGGCAGGAGAGCCACCGAGCCCTGCTCTCCACAGTGTGCCCAAAGCCTGGGACTGGATGCCCCAAATCCTCCAAAGCACATCCCACATGCCTTGGAGCCTCTGCTCGCTGCCAGCCCTGCAGTGGCACCGCAGGTGTAGAAAAAGCCTCCCACAGGTGACAGGGAGGACACGGTGTGAGTTAGAGACCGGTCCCTGCACTTGGACTGATCCAGAGCCCCCCAGGCTTCCTCCCTGACCCGAAACTTGGGGGGCAGAGCTCAGCCCGTCTGCCAAGCCATCCCCCAGTGAAAGTCCCACTGCCACTGCAATTACAGAACCACGTTTCCAGGCCCCCATTCATTGCCAGCGGCGTAATGAGCCCCCGGGCACCATCGGCGGAGGCAAAGCAATTAAAATTGCTGCTGTGGTAGCTGCGTGGGTGGCTCTGGCATGGGCTGCTGCCAGTGCCCGTTTTGGGGCAAGTGGGCACCGCCAGGCCAGGCAGGGCCTCAGAGTGCTGTGTGTCCCTGGGGGTGAACAATCGACTCGTTCTTCCCCGGGTTCAAAGAATAATAAAATAAAATAAAATAAAGAGGGAATAAAGGTCCCAGTAAAGCTGGGAGTCAAGTTTATTTACAAACTGAGTATGAAGTGAAGGGCCTGGAACAAAGGTGTTATGTAAGGGACAGTCACTAAGGGGCTCTTTACCCACGCTAATTGCCACTTGCTCCACATTTATCTCGCAGCTGAAATAGCCTCCTCAGGCTTGTGGGTTCAAGCACTGCTTGTTTGCAGCGCTGCCCAGCGCAATCAGTGCACCAGCGCAGGGGCTGGTGCAGTCCCACCACCCAAACCCACCGGGAAGCCTCACGCCTCCCTGAAAAGCGGGATCACGTCCGCAGTGGGTGGATGTGCTGGTGGGCACGTGGCTTGGTAGGGAGAGCCGCTGCCTTGCGTGAGACCTCGGTGTCAGTTGTGTAACAGGGAGGGAAAACGGGGCTTGGTCCTGCAGGAGGGACCTCGAGGTCATCCCAACACAGCCTGGGTGTTGAGGGGCAGAAAACCATCCTGGGATTCTTGTGGAGGCAGCCGTGAGAATGACGGCCCTGAAAGGAGAACGAGGTCTGGGGAGGATGAGCAGAACCTGCTGTTTGTGATGGTGTTTCCCAGGGGTCCAGCTGGAAACTGCCCCCAGGTGCAAAAGCCCAAAAGGCAGAAACCAGGATAAAAACCACCACGGGGAGAAGAAGCTGTCGTGGTTGCTGCAGGGCCTTCCTGCAGTATGTGGCCTTCCTGCTCCCATCCTTGCCCTCAGCCTTGGCGTGTCCAGGGGCACAAGGACCGCGGAGGGACCGTTGGCTCTGCTCCAGCCAAACTGTCAGGAAAAGGAGGAAGATGAGGTGGCAGCACCCCCAGGAGCCAAGAGGTCAATTTTATTGACAAACTGCCTCTTGAATGGAGCACAGGGAACAATGCCGGCCTCAGCCCGGGTCAATCGGGACTGTGTAAAGCAAGGGGCCGGCTCCAGTGGCCCCGGGAAAGCCCTCCAGGCGAGTGGCCTTTACCAACGTGTTTGCATAACCTCTGACCCCTTCTTTTGGGGTTTAATTGAAATCCCAGCTTGGTGACAAATTGGCATGACCAGCAGGCCGGGGGCTGGGAGGGTGAGCATGGAAGCGATGCCGGAGAGTCCCCTCCCTGCTCCGGCACCGACCGACCTGCTGCCCCTTCCTGTCTTGGTGTGGGACACCCGCAAAGCCCAAGTCGTGTTTCAGTCACACCCTGCTCCTTCCTCTGATCCCGTGTCGCTGCCCAAAGGCCACCACAACGGGCTTGGGACAGGCAAGTGCCCGAGTCCACCAGCAGCTCTGTCTCAGTACAGGCAGGAGCAGGCAGGCACTGTCTGAGGTGTGTGAGCCTCCTTCAGAAACGCTTTGGGCTGAAGCCTCCTTGGACTGGAACGCTCTCATGCTTTGTTAATCACAGAGCTCGTTAGGCCGAGGCATTTGCAGTTTGCACCCTGGCAAACCCCCACCACACAGACCCCTCTCCCTCCCTGTCCAAATGGAAAGGTCACAGCCCTTCTCCAGTCTTGTCCTGAAGTAAAAACGTCTTTTTGGAGCCAATAGTAGAAATGAGCTTCTGAAAAAACAAGTGTAACTGAAGTCCCAAAGCAGTTCCCGCTGACTGGGGATCAAAAACTGATATTGAGCCAAATGGAGCTGCAGTTGTCCTATTTCAGAAGTTCCTGGGAGAGAGGTGAGAAATGACAGAATTCCCTGTGATGGCAGAAATCTCATTTTCTGCAGAAATCAGACTAAAAACAATGAGAGAAAGCCCCAAACCAGACTCCTCACAATCCCCATCCCTTTTACAGAGCATTTGCAGCACCCCAGCTGCTCCATGCAGCACATCAGTGATGCAGAGCTGTGCTACAAGGATGTACCAGTACGCCTGAGAGGGATGTCCGGGTGGGTATTCCTGCTGGCTAAGGGGACTCCACAGAGCTGCAGCAGAATCCTCCAAAGCACAAATATTTTCCCTCCACTTTTCTCCCTGTCCCAGAACACCAGATTCTGGGATTATACTGCAGAATTTTCCTGCCCACAGGTAAAGATTTAATATTTTGCATTCTGTAGATCATCCAGTATGAATCCCAGCCGCCCTCTAACAGGGTTGGGGTAACGTCTGGTACCATGTGCAACCAGAGCCCTGAAGTGCAAACGGCACAAGTGAGGCTGGAACAATTCCCACCTAAATCCATGCAATTTCCACGTGCAGGCAGGAGCCTGTGAATCACTGAGGCTCCTGCCTGTAGTTCTGTTGGCCCTGCCCTGCAGGATTTCACTGGTCCTGGAGGAACATCCCACACTTTGGAGCAGCAGCCACACATTTTTCAGTACCAATACAAGACTTTCCCCCAGAAGCGTGTCTGTACATCCAATTCACAGTGATACACCTTAAAAACAGAGCAGTCCCACACTGAGGCAAAACCCAAAAATATCCCCATTGCCGCCTGCTTTACTGTCTGCACCTCATTTGCAAATCATTTACGAGGATTTTTACATATCCTAAAATACTTCTAATTGCAGGTTTCGTGTCTGTCATCCATCACTGATTAATACATTTCGTTGCTATTATTGTTATTATTACTATTAATCGTGCATCCATCCAATTCACAAATCAAAGTCTGTTGCCCAGGATGGAGCCGCAAGAACCAGGTTTGTTTCTCGGAGGTGCAGCCATCAGAGGTGATGAGACTCAAAAGAGCAGCCCCTTGCCCTCATAGCTCTCAAACTGGTTTGCAAAGAGCAGCAGATCACCGCTTTGCAGAAGACGTACAGGGTGGGGGGCAAATTGGCCCCAACGGCTCCAGGAAACTGGGGGTACTGGTGGAGACTGGGCAATTCGATCCCTTCACCCTCCTACCTCCCTGTGCAGCCTTGCAGTTTGCCACGTTTTGAGGGAGAGAAACAGGTGGTAGTTTTGTTTGGTTAACCTCCTTCTCTCCCAGCCCCACACACCACTGGGAATAAATCCAGGATGATTTTATCTCCCCGCCGTTTCTGCCCCCACCTCCCAGGACAGCCGGCTCCTCACGCTCTGCTAGCTGTCGCTTAGCCGCCTTCCCGTGTGCCCCGTGGGTCACTATTCCCCCAAACAACCTTCGGTTTCCACCAGTTGAAGATCTCAGAGGCTTCTTGCACAAAACCCTTTGAGGTATTTCATGCAAGGCTTGAAAAGGCTCCTGCTTCCTCTGGGGGGCATTATCATGACAACCGGCTTTAATTCAGCACAGATCCAGGCTCCCAGCTGGATCCGCAGCCACGCCAAGTCCCCCCGACACCCTTCGGCTGGCACAGAGAGGCCAAAGGAGCGCACGGGTCCCAGGATCACCGGGAACTGGCCCGGCCCCATTTCCCAGTCCCCATCCTCATATATATTCCCTTCCAGTCGCCCCGCACTTTTCTCTGCATGTTCTTCTTTTGCGAGCTCTGCCCTCCTCTTCCCCACTCCCACCGGGCGCTTCCCCCCTCCCCGCGGTCCCTCCTCTGTCCCCAGCATCCCCCTTTCTCTCGGCTCTCTATAAACAAAGCGCCTCAGTGTCTGGGGGGAAGAAAAGTTGCATTATGCAAATGGGAAAAAGCGAACAGGAGATTTCTCACTCTGAGAACCCCCATTCCAGGCCTGCACCTCGGTTTCCATGGCATGACCAAAGCCTGCTGGAAGCTGGTTTGCATACGGATGAGAGAGGAGATGAAATCAGCACGAAAGCCCATCGCTGACAGAACGCCATTGTTTCGCCTGTCTGATTTGGAGGCTAATGAAACGCCATTAAAAAAAGAAAGAAAGAGGAAAAAAACCCCGCCGCTTTCATCCTGGCTTTGGTCAGGGATGGGGAGGGGGGGTTAAATATGATGACGGAAGCTCTTCGGCACTATCAGACTTGGGGTGAAGGTATTCTGGCACCGGGGAAGGAAATTCCCAGGATGCACTGCCCCTGCAAGCCGGAGCGATGCCGACAGGAGATGGTGCTGTGGGCAGAGCGCTGGGCTGGGAGAGGCTGCCAAGGCAAACCCAGCTCTGCTCCTCTCCAGGACACACAGCAGCACTCGGGCATGAAAACAGCCCAACTGCAGCCACGAACCTGCCCATGCCATGGCACATCTTGGGGAGTCCATCCATTCCCTCATAAACACGCCACGTCCAGGAAAGACACTGGAGCAGGCTCGTGGGCTGGGAGCAGGCTCTCCTGGGTCACAGGCTTTCAGGGTGGAATGAATTAAAAACTGTGAATAAAAGGCCGGGCTGGGGGGAAGATCAGGGAGCTGCTTGGTGCTTCCATGCTGCCTCACCACCCAAACCCTGACCCTGCTGGTGGAGAGGGAAGAGACAAAACAAAATAGAAACACACATGGGTGCCCCATCTGCCCCATCCCGACAGCCTCCTTGGGCTGTTCCTGATGCTCCAGTGCACCCCAGCACCTTTCACAGGGCTCTGAGGAGCGGGATGGATGGAGCAGGAACACGGCCACTGGCTCTTGGCCCTTGGTAGCTCTCCTGCCCTCGGCCTTGCCATGGCCACCCAGTCCCTTTCCCGCTGCCCCGCTGCCAAGGGCGCATTGTCTCCAGTGTGTGCCTTCGAGAACAGCATGATTGGCCTTGAAAGGGCTGATTTGCTTTCCCCGGTCCATTGAAACGCTGGAGACCAAAGCCTGTTCCCTCCAGGCGCTCGGAAACCTGGCACCCTTTCCACTTCGCTTCCCTGTGCCCCTCAGCCCAGGGGCTCCTGCTGAGATTTTGCTGTCAACAGAGTTTTGTTCCCTTTCTAGGGCGGCGCAGAAGGGACACAAGGACCTTGAAAATGGCAGCTTCTTTGACACGGCTATTCTCCTTCGACCCCCCTGGCTGAATAAACAACTCACAAAAATGGAGTTTACTGTATTTCCTCCTCAGGGGGAAAACACTGCATCTTGGTCCTAATTAATTTACCTAATTAACATTGGGTCTGTATGCAAAGACCTCTTTCTGTACTGGCCGGGACAGAGGAAATAACAGGAATAAAATATATTCAGGCATCTCTCAGCCCCGACTGTAAAAGGGACATCGCAGGATGAACTGTGCCACGCTGATCATTTCAGCCTCAGAGCAAGTGTCTGCAGGAGAATGGCCTCCCCCTCTACCTCCCTTCTGTTTGGGGCCAAAACACACCGGCTCTTGACACTGGGCAGGAGATGCAGCGCATGTCCTTGGGGACAGGCTCGGGGGGATGGAGCAGGAGGGATATCAAGGAACAGATCCCGTGAAGGAGGGGAGCGAGGAGGATGCCCATGAGCGGAGTACAACTCAAGCTCTGTGCCCGTTTATACCCACCTGGGGCCATGTTTAGACCCTGAATTTCCCCGGGGCTTGCCCAGCTCCCAGGCAGTCACTGCCCGCCTTCCCCGCTCCTGCCTAGGAAAGCCCTGCTCTGCTATTTTGTTCTTTTCCCTGCCAGATGCCAGCTCTCTTCAGCCTCTTTCTTCTCCCCACGCTTTGCTTTGCCGCATAGTTCCGGAAACCAGAAACAAAAGAAGAGGAAAGAAAATAGGCTGGATCTGGGGGGGAGGAGGGGGAGTTTCCCTTCCGTTAAGCTTTTTCAGCTCTCGCTGCCTCCCAATATGAGACACGATATGGCACCTCACATGACGAGCCCTCGCGCCCACGTGCGCAGCCACGTGACGAGATGCCCAGCTATGCCAGGCTGCTGAATGGAGGCAAAAGGGAAGAGGATGGGTTTGAGCCCGGCCTCTTTGGCAGGGGAAGCAGGAGGATGTAGGAGAAGCTCCTCTCTGCTCTCGGTCTGCAGCCCAAACGCGCAGGCTGGAGGGAAAGCATTCCCAGGCCACGCGCTTACAGGCTTTGGGGCTGAGCTTAAGCAGTAAGAGCTGTGCTTCCAGGGTAGGATGTGGGCTCAGTCCCAGTGCGGTTATTGGAGCCCTACAGATCAGATTCTGGCCGCCAAAACTTCCTAAGCACTGTGAACTGCAGAGCCCAAGTCACTCATCTGCCTCCGCGTCTTCATGTAATCCCTTCTTCCAGCAGGGCTGGCAGCAGGGGTTCAGGTGTCCACATCATCTGAGTAGTTTGATTTACAGATATTTTTGGTTTATAAAGGGAAATCCCCCATCCCAGGTTTCATATTCACTCACTGAAATGGCCAGCAATCACCCTAGAATTTGCTTTCCACAACAAATAAAACCCCAGCTCAGCGTGTGTTTCCATTTGGAAGTGTCAGCTCCCACTCCAAGCACGCTGCCTTCCCCAGCTCCCCTCGTCGATGACAGCCCTGAATTTCAATGCCACCATAAGCAGCTCACACCCTCAGGAGCCCTGTCAGGATTCTCCACAACGGAGGCAGAACAGGCAGGACCCTTTGTGCATCCCGATGGACAAGGAGGAGAGAGGGAAGGTGTCTGCAGCACAGGCATCACCCTCTGCCTCACTTTGCCCAGCGGAGCTGCACGGGGCGGGGGCTGGCTGGCTCCAGCCACCAGTGAGAGCTGCAAAAAGAGATGAGAAAATGGGCCGTGGAGCCACGCCAGGAAGGGACACGCTGAGGCCGATGCAAGGGCCCCAGCACTGCCTTGGCACTGGGGCACCTCCCAGGCTGGGATCCGCTCGCTGCTGCAGGGAGAGCAGGGCCGGCACCGCGTCCGCACCCGGCTCCCAAAGCAAAGCCCAGCACGGCCTCGGTGGGGCACGGCAAAATCAGTGCAGAGCACCAGCCCTGCCAGAAGCAACCACTGCCACAGCCCAGCACTCCAGCTGTATCCCGGAGGAGAGACCTCAGACGTCTTCACCTGCCACTGGAGCAGGAGCAGGGGATGCTCCCACCACCAGAAACCTGCTATTAGCGGCAGGTGCTCTGTCCACCCCATTTCCAGCTGCCGTCAGACTTCCAGTAATTCTCAGTGACCTCATTTTCACTTCATTTTGTAAATCATTTTTGGGCTGTTGTTTTTCATTTTACTCAGTTTTTAATTTGTTGTTGTTTCCCTCTGAGCTGGAGTTTGTCATTTAATCAACTTAGACCCAGATATCCTGGAGGGTGTTTGGGGAAGGGGGGTGGAGGGGAAGAATGAAAACGCTAATGTCACATCACCTCCCTAAAATGAGTTTTAATTGTAATCCTTTAATCCCTCTCAGATGGCCCTCTCTTCACTGATGTTTTTCATAATTATTCCTTGCCATTTTCCCATCGGTCTAAGGAGTGTCTTCAAGAGGGAGGGGGTGGAGAAAAGGCCCTTTTATAAAATAATAATAATGGGCCAAATTAAGACACAAAGAGGGAAATAACAAGGGGGCAAGGGCTGCAGAGACAGAATGGGGATTATTAATGCCTCCCCCCTCAGAAATTTCAGTGATGGTGCTCTCAGCCACCCCAATCAGTGGGCAATTGAGGCTTGTTTGCTCGAGTGGCTGCACCCTCCTACAATGACCCACATTTAGCCAAGTGGCTGCATTGACAGAGTACCAGGTGCGCAGGATTGGGAAACCGCCTCGAGGCAGCGTCTCGCCAGCCCGCCCAGCACCGAGGGGTCTGCACAGGGCTGCCCACCTCCGGGACAGTGCCCACCTGCCCGAGGATATGGTCGGTAGGAACTTCTCCTCCAGAACTGATGAGCTCCCAGGGCCCTCTGGCATTCTGGAGGGCATTGAAGGGCAGCGTTCCCACTGCTGCTGCCAGTGATCAGCCCCGTTATCCTCTGAAACCAGTTATAACTCGTCCCTCGGTCTCACCCAGATGGAGCCTGAAGGATGCTGAAGAGGGAAGGCACTGACTTCCCCAGCAGCAGCACAGAGGCTGTGCCTGGGTGGGGAAGCAAGTCAGAAAGGGTTTTCAGAACGGTCACAGTCCTGCCAAGGGGCCACGGAGCCCTCAATGCCATCTCAGCCCTCCCTCGGTGCTCCTGCCTGCACCCGCCAGCAGCCACTCCTGTGCCCCTGCAAAGCTGACCCAGCAGGAGACCAAAGTGACCTCTGTCCCTGGCTGGTGGCTCTGAGCGGCGCCCACCTCCACACAGGATTTCAGGGTCTCTGCTGCCCTGGGATGCCAGATCCATCACAGCCATGTCCAGTGCAGCCTCTCCCTCCACAGCGCCAGTGCTGTGCAGATGGGAACATCACCCACAACCTCTTGAAGGGACCATAAGCCAAACAAGAGTTCGCTGGTTGCTCCTGAGCACTTTGGAAAGCTAATGGGAACCAAGTATCCGGGTTAATCTGGCACTTGGGGGCTCAGGTCTCTGAGGACACCAGGGTGTTGATTCAGGGCAGTTAAAGGCCATGGGCCTCAAGAGCACAAACAGGAATTGGGATGCTGTGGAAGTCAGGTCCCTGACACAAACTGCAGAGCTTTAACTCCAGAGCTGCTCTGGGGAAGCAGACGGCGAAAGGGGAGCGTTTACAGCCTGCTGAACTTGTGTTTAATCTGGGAAACCTCTTGTACAGGTCTGACAGGGGTTAATCCACCCCTAACGTCTCTTTCACCCTCTCTCCTCCTCCCCAGCCATAAAGCTCAGCAATCCTTGCTAATCATCCCATTACTTCAATGAGCTTGACCCAAAAGGCTCCACCAATGCCTCGGCTCCCTGTTCCAGCTTTCTCCCTGCAGCACCTGCCCCATCCCACCCTGGCCACGGCGCAGGGCTCAGACTGACAGTGCACGTCGGCGGGGTGACCCTCAGGGACAGCAGGTCTTGGCCGCAGTGACCTCGGAGGGCAAGTGATTCTTGCAGGAACAAAGAGCCCCTGTGTGCCAACAGGCCGGAGTTTGTGTGCTATTAACTCTGGACAAACCAAACAGAGCGAGTTCATGAGCGCGGAGGCTGGGAGCGGCTCAGGGTTTATGGACTCCCGGCTCCGAGGGAAGGGGGACCAGCAGCCCCTGAGCAGCGGGAGCTGCACAACCAGAGATGGACACAAAGCAGGGCAGGGAGGGAGGCAAAAATAGGATTACAGCAGGGGTATGGCTGACAAACAGTGTCAGGCACCAGAAGCATTTGGGGGGAAGAGCTGCAAAGAAAAGGATCCTTTTAATTACCAACGGCTGAGCATTGGAGGAGGAAGCGCCTCATGGCTGGAGGAGATGAGATGGTCAGTAGGAACCTCCCCTCCACTCTGGAGAAGACTGGAGGGGAACTGTGGGTCGGCTGAACACAGGTGTCTCACCTGCAGCCTGGCTCAGGGTCAGGAACGGGGAAGGTGGAAAAACCCTGGCTCTGCCACAGTCTGGGGCCGGTCAGGGTCCTGAGCACGGCACAGAGGGGCTGTTTTACCTCTTGCCCTGCCCAGCATAGGGAGGACGCAAATCCCATCCAGCCAGGGAAAAAAGAGGAACTCAACATCACAAAAGGTCCCCTTCCACCCCAACACATCCCCCTCAAATGGCATCTTTTCCTCCTAACAAAAAGGGAAGACAGAAAAAGTTAAAATTGCCGAGTGGAATTTCTCAAGGGTTCCCATGCAGGAAAAACAAAGTGTTCGGGTTTGAATTGCACTGAAACATGACGATTACAGGCAGAATTTTCAGTTTTTTGTGCAGTCCAGTGTCACTGGAGATGCAACAGACAGCAGAAGTTTACTGAAATGAAACAACTGAGGTACTTTATGGTATGTTATGTTACCAGTCCTCAATAAATGCATTGGAATAACATATTAGTGGGGTTATTCTGCTGCTGACAGGGAAATATTCCCATAAACCACACCAATTTCAACAGAATTGTGTTTTCCTCTTGACGTATCACCAACGATTTGAACACATCCTCTCCCGTCAGGCCTAAGCTGCTCCCAGGCTCTGGCATGAACGAGCCCCACTGGGCTGCACCGAGAAGACTCAGACCACAAAATTTACCACAAACACACTTTTCCCCCTCCTCCCACATTAACTTCATGCTCCAGCTGCAGCACTTTCCATCCCCTGCAGCACCCTTGCTTCAGGTGACACTTTTGGACAAAGCCACAACATCAGCGATTCCAATACCCAGCCTCAAACACCCTCGTTGAACTGCCTTCCTCCAGGAGAAACATCTTTTTTGACTCATGAACACAAGCTATATCCATGGAAGGAAAACAGAGGAAGAGGGAAGGCTGGAGAAAACAACGCCCAACCTTTGCTTCTTTTTGAGGTGATTTTTAGGGTTTTTTTTACACCCGTTCCCTGGCTATTTGGGAAATTTGGAGCCGCGGGTTCAGCTGCAGCCGCCTCCAAAGCGATGCCACATCCTCGAGCACCCCCGCTTCCCAGCCCCTCTGCAGCCCCCCAAAGTCCTGACCCCCTTCTCCCAGCCCCG
The DNA here is from genome assembly GCA_013397725.1 of Rhagologus leucostigma. Lineage (NCBI taxonomy): Eukaryota > Metazoa > Chordata > Aves > Passeriformes > Rhagologus > Rhagologus leucostigma. Next base: position 33,003 of record VZTD01003621.1, on the reverse strand, counting down.
CTCATTGTCCTTGGCATGGAGGTTGGCACCGAGGCGTGGGAAGCAAACCAGCAGCTGTGGGTGCTGGGGCGGGAGCGGCTGCCCTGCCAGGCCCCTGCACCCCGAACCCAGTGCCATCCCCACCCCATGGCAGGGGCAGCTGGGGATCCTCAGGGAAGAACTGGGGCGAGGATGGATAAAAAGAGGAGCGGGGGAAGGAAAAGAAAGGGAAAACAGCCCCCTTTAAAATAAAGAGGAGGAGGAGAGAGCAAAGGGGGGGGGTGTAAAAATCGTTAGCACTAATTATCAGGCACAGGGACAAACGATTAATTTGCAAGTCAATTAGTCTCAGATAGGTTCACGTTTCCTGTTCTCAGCCACTGAGGGGGAAAGAAAGAGGGAGACACAACTGCGGCCTTAATCCTCCTCAGAGGCGGCCATGGCGGGGCCGCCTGCCTGTGCCAAGGTGGAAGGAGGGGGGCTACAGCTGGCACGGCCACGGCGAGGGGCGGCCGTGGCCAGGGCCGTTATGTGCCAGTCATTGTGCCCTCGGAGCGGCCCTGGCACCGCGCCGGCACCTTCCCCGCCAGCCCCGGCGCCGCCATTTGGGAGCCCCTGACGCCATTTTGTTGATGCCCAGGGACGGCGGCCGCTGCGGTGGATTTTCCACACTCGGGGGCCACAGGCGGGGCTGCTCCTGCCTCCCTCCATCCCTCGTTGCCCCTGCCAGGCCCGTGCAGCTACGGGCGCCGTCGAGGCCACAGTGGTTGAGGATATGGAGCGGCCTGGCCAGGCCTGCTCCGGCCTGGGGTTATGGCAGCGCTGTGGGGACAGGCAGAGGTCTTCTCTCCGTTGGGAAGCCATCAGGGACAGATGGAAACTGGCCCCATCCCAGCAGTCGAGCCGCTGCCACCCCTCTGTGTGGATCCCCAGCCCTATGCTGTCAGTGCCCAAAGCAGTGGGCTTTAGCCCAAAGTTGCCCTCTGAGCTGCAGCAAACAACCCCTGGGCTCGGGACTCAGGCAGCTGAGGGTGGACAGGAGCCCAGGAGTTGGGGAAAGAGACATGGGTGGCCAGGGTGTCCCCCACCCCGAACCTGAGTTGTGGTTATGTGGCACCTGGCATCACTAATTGCACCACATCTCACAAAAGCAGCACATAAAACAGTAAAATAGACATTTTCTAGGAACGACTTGAGGACCCGATCAACCGTCACCCATGCCTGAGAAACACGGGTGTAAAACTGGAAAAAACCAGCTCAAGGGATGGATAAAAGCAACAGGGGAGGGAAACTCATAGTGAGGGAGAGAAGTGCCAGCAGCCCCCGGCTCCATTCCGTAGGACAGACAGCGCCTGAAGGCACACGGACATGCTGGGGAATGGGCACCTGCACCATTCCCACTTCCAGACACCCTGAACCTCGACTCCAAGCCCTCAGCGGGGGCAGCAGCTGTTTGTGGTGTGCGTGCCCCCTGAGCGTGTGCCCGGGCGCGGGAGGGTGCGGCGCATGATCTGAATGTGTGCCGCGTTCCCCACGCTCTGCGCGGGGATATTTGTGTGTGTGTGGACACAACATGTCTGGGACCCGACAAAAGGCATCTGATTGACACAGAAAAGGGGGCTGACAAAAGGCCGAGCGGGGCTGGAGAGCCCTGCACAATGCTGGGCGCTGGTACCACGCGCAAAGGTGGGGGATCCAGGCAGCCAGGGGGGAGCAGGGTGGCTTTTAAGGACACCTCCGCCTTCCACACCAAAAAAATAAATAAATACATTAAGGATCTTTCAGCTTCACTGATGTGCGGAGTGGGGACGCTTACACTTAGCCAGGGAGATTTGTAACATCAGGCTCATCCTCAGTGGTGCCAGTGACAGAGGGAGCCCACTGTGCCAGTTGAAACACGCACCCAGAGACAACTGGAGTGCACCGTCCTTTGCCCAAAGCATGCTGGAGCTTTTATAGCCCTTCGACAGCGTAAAATCCAACAAACTGTGAAGCATCAGGACAGTGGCCTGAAATGTGGTTAAAATGCGTCTGGATCCGAAGGCAGCCAAGCTCCTCTCCAGAGGGGGCTGCAGCCTCCAACCCGCTGCCATGCCCTGCGGTGGGCACCCATCCCCTCCAAAGTCATCTGTCCCTTCCAAAGGCCTCCAGGGCACTGGGTGGGTGATAAAAAACATCGATTTTTCTTGTTCTGGGCAGCTTGCACCCGGAGTAAGGACCCAGCTGAATCCCTAGGAATACTCGCATTTTTCTAAGAAAATTCCTCAAAACTTTTCTAAGTTTCTTTTTTTTTTCATTTTTTCCTCTTTGTCTTAATGAGAGACAAAAGTATTTGAGACTTACGGCTCCACTGCTGGAGTGGCTTTGCTTCACGAGCTGCTGGAAGCTGCGGAGCAGGGACAGTGAAAGACACTATTTATCTTTAAAAAGTAAAAACTCCCCACACTTTTTATTCTTTTGCTTTCATTATAGTATGAAAATTTCGAGCAGCTTCAGAACTGATTCATATTTTGCAACACATCGTCTCAAGGATTGTTTTGCAATTAAAACTGGTTTTGAGCAGGTCTGACACGCGTTTAAAAACTTTTGTTCAACCGCACACCTGAGGTCTCCTGTTTCTGTGTATGCATGGAATAAATTCCAAACCACAAACTCCTATTTTGATACTTTTTCATTTAGAGAGTCAATGTTGGGGTTTTTTTTACTTTTTTTTTTTCCAAGAGAAAAAACGGGAGCAGTAAGAAAATGTTTCGTTCACAATAAAGAATCAATCCAAATTCCTAAGAATAATAGGAAATACCCTGGGATGATGCTACACAAAGGAGCTAAATTGGTTCCCACCAGCTCAGGACCTTGTAAAAGCCTTGTTAAGAATTTTTTTTAACGTGGATATTTAAAATTGTAATTTCCAATACGGTATTTTATCAGAATAATTTCTAATTAAATGCAGAAATTTTAGTGCATTCAAACATTTCTCGAATATTGTTCATTCTATAAATGAACAAACATTAGTGGCAGGAATAATAAAGTGGCTAAAATCCCTTTTTTTTTTTTAACTTCTGGGGGCAAATGATCACTGCCATTTATGCCCCCAGCGAAAAGTTGGGGTTTTTTCGTTTGCTAAATTAAGAGGCAAAGTGGGAGAATTACATTTAGTAACTGGCTTAAAATGGGATCCTGCTTGACCCGACAAATCCCGGGTAACAAGACGGCTTTGTCTGAGCGTGTGGCAGGAGAGATTTCACACTTCCTCCGGCACAGAGCTGGGAGCAGACCCAGAAACACACGATATTGCCCCAAACTTCCCCTCTTGGGTTTTAGGGGAGACAATTCGACCTCAACGATTTTTAGAGGAAAAGAATTAAAACATGAATCGGATCAATTTAAAGAGTGCTTTTGCCTGTTTGCCGCGATGGAAAATTGAGAGGAGAAAAGGCAGAAAACGAAGCTGAAGTTGGGCTGGGAAGGACTGGGGAGAACTGGGGGGTTTCGGGGACTTTCCCACGCCCCCACCCGCGAGCGGCAGCACTCAGCCCTTCCCAGCGCCGGGGGGAGCGAATCCCACCCGGGACGGCGCGGGCAGGGTCCTCCGTGGGAAATAAATTTAAAAAAAAAAAAAAAAAAAAAGGAGAGAGAGAGAGAAAAGAAATGCCAATGAATATTTTAAATGCAGGGACTGCGGGTCGGGCCGGGGCGATCGGGCTCCGCGCTTTGAGCCCGAGGTCCAGCGCTGCCCCCCCCTCAAACGCCCCTTTTCTGCAGATTTTGGGTTTAACCCGGGTGAAAGCAACTCAGCTCCTGCGAGTTCAGCGCGGATCTTTCCGCTGCCGGCAGAACCCTGTTTGCAAATGAATTATTTGCCCTGTTGCGAGCCGGCTGCACCCCCGCACCCCCATCGCCGGCTCATCCCCCCCATTCCCGGCTCTGCTCCCCTTCGAGACCCCCCCCAACAGCCCCGGAGGCTGCACCGAAAGAGAGGAGAGCGGACAACTTTTGTGTCCTCTGTCATTTCTATTTATTGTGTTTGCCTCGCTCGTAATCTGGGGTTACTCTGACCAACTGCGTATCAACTAATTTAATTTAAAAAAGCTTATTTTATAATCTGATTTGGGAGGGGGAAATCTCCATGTATGAATTTTTTTCCCCTGCCTGCTGGACGCGATCATTATTCTTGCATTTTCTAATGAAATGCAAGATTACAAATTAATTGAATTGCTTCCCCCCCCTCACCCCCCACCTCCGCTTCAGTCTGTCATCTCTGGTAAATTTGGGGCTAATCGTAAATAAATTGCAAATATCCACAGCGAGAATGGAGGGTGGTTTTTTTTGTTTGGTTTGGACTGAGCAAACCCGGGGACGGGGCTGGTTTGCAGCAACTCTTGGAGAAATCCCTGCGCGGAGAGTCCCGTCGGGGCCCCTCATCCCACAGGTCCCCATCGTTTCTGGGGAGAGAAGTGCTGGGGGAACAGCAAGAAAAAACACCACGGAACAAAAAAAGAGGTTTGAAGGGCTGGGAGATGGAAAACGGGTCTCTTTTTTTTTGTTGTCGGTTTTCTGTTGTTTTTTTATAAACCCCACAAACACGGGGATTTCAGCCGATTACCCAAAACAAACCAGAGCAGGGACCGCAGTGCGGGAGCAGCAGCAGCTTCAGAAGTGTCCCAAAACCTGCAACACCCCCCCGAGCTGACTCCGCTGCCCCCGGAGCCGGCCCCGTGCCGGGGGTCCCGGCCGGTCCCTCCTGCCCCGGCTCCATCTATCACCCACGAGGCTGTATCCGAACTGCCGCCCTCAAAATCTCGGAGTCTAAAAAGAAAATAATAAAATAAAATGCATTCTTCTCATGAACCATCAGTTTGTTAAGTTACAGCTGGAAATCCTGGGAAATAAGAAATTATTTGTGGAGTTTGAACTCTCCATTTGATCCTCTAACATGGATTTCATTGATTTTAATTTTGGTCTTATTTTTTTAACATGCCTAAACAGAGGTCTTATGTTTATATATTTATATATAAATATATAATATATAGATAAATAATAATATATGTATTTATAATCATGGGGATTAAATTTGAGGTATATAATTATTATTATTATTATTACTACTTTATATATGTTTTTAACAGGACAGTTCTGTTAAAAAACACTGCACCTAGGTTGTTTTTATTTTATTTTCACAAAAAACTTTGAATCTGTCCTTTTTGCTTGCTGATATATTCAGTCACTATTTGATTAGACTTATTGTAAACATGGCATCAACTAGGTCGTTTTAGATCATAGAAATAATTACTGTATTTGATGAAAAGTTGTTTCTCCACAGTGTAACCCATCACTGAAGCAAGTGTGAGGGTTGTGCCTCCTGGGCTGGACACCGGTGCTCCCTACACTCACAGCAGAGGATTTCAGATTTATCCCTGACTTGTGCAATTTGCTTCCAGCGAACGGTTTTTCACCTTTAACCAAAAATTGACGTGTTCCAGGGTAGAAAATGCCTTCATAAATACATGAAGTGCTGGGGTTTATTGCTGCTGCTTCCCCAGGAAGAGCCAGGACCGTCCTGTTTTCACTCGCCTCTTGCAAACAGCAGAAACAGAAGTTTTGTCGCAGAACCCTCCCCCCAGCAGCGACAGGAGGTGCCCCCGCACTGCCCACGGTCCCTTCTGCATCCTCCCAGCCCCGTGGCTTTTTCCAGCCCCGTGGCTCTCCAGGAGCCCTTGCAAGCCCCGAAAAGACTCTTTGCCCTCTCTTCTCTCTCCCTGCTTCACTCTAAACCCATCTTCTACTGTCACCAAAGCACAGATGTTAGAGAGGGGGAAAAAAAATAAATTAGATATTCCGGGTCCTGCAATGCCAGGAGTTTCCCAGCTCCGGGATGGGGAGATTACCCTCCCAGCAGGGCTGTTTTACTACAGAGAAGTCTTAGACCCCACGTAAATTACACCGAATATTTGCTTTCAAAATAAGAAAAACTGAAAAATCAGCAAGTGTCATTTAGGAAAGCACTAGAAAGGCAACATCTCCAAAATTTCTAGGAATTTAAACATGGATTTCAATGTTTCCTTCAGAAAGTTTAAACTTTTTTTAAGCTGAAAAAAACCCCAGAAGTGACTTTCAAAGCTAAGCATTGCTCTGAGCAGAGCTCAGCTGAGAGGTCACTACTGCCCCCCAAAGCCAGCCCCACATTCTCCCCTAAACACAATTTTTAGAAAAGCCCGGACTCAAGCACACTTACTCCCTGCCTCAGCCTGAGCCCTCTTTCCCCTCTCTGCAAGTGCTGCATCCCAAGGAAAATGTTTCACTTCAAACAGGGATTTGGGAGGAGGCTGCCAGGCTCTGTGCAACCCCCCCGGGACAGTGAGGAAAATCTCAGGGTAAGGTCTGTTCCCTCTGAAACCACAGCAACACCCAGCCCCGTGGTGTTGTTTTCCTTGGACTGTTCCTCATTTTCTGTGCACTGGACTCCTTTTCTTCCTAATTCCCCCTTCAAAAGGAAATAAAAATCTGTTCTCATCTGGAAGAGGATGAAGTCACATACACATATCCTTTAATCATTTATAAATAATTTGAGATAACAGGGATTTTCATTTCTTTCCAACCCTGAGAACTTTGATGCAACCTTTCCCTATAGCATCACCTTCAGCTGTAGGAGCAGCCCAGGCCTGACCTTTCCCTCTTTGCAGGTGACACGAACGAAACCAGCACGTTTTAGTGCCAGAGACGTCAAGCAATGAGGCATTTGGGGATAAATGCGCCTGCCCTGGCTCTGGCCTGGCATCGTGGGGAGGTGTCCTCCAAGAGACCGAGATTCTGATTCCTCTGGCTGCAGCAGCTCTGCAGGACTGGTGGGAGGCAGCACCAAAACCTCATCTGGGGACTGGATGAAGCCAAAATGATAATTTACACCAAACGCAGCTCTGACCAGGGTGGTGCTTAACTGGATATTTCATAGGGACCAGTTTAACGTTCTCTAGAGGCTCCCCCGCTCCCCACAGCGCTCCTGTCCCAGCAGCAGTTATGGGATTTAGCACACAAGGGCTTCTAAGATCACTGATCCTATCGAACTTCTGCAAACAGGCAGGGTGGTGTTGCGGGGCCGAGGAGAGGGGACAGTCCAGCAGCCACAGCCCCAGATCCTCAGGGGAGATGATACACACGGGCAGGAAGTGTGGAGGAGCCTCTTTCTCCGTGCTCACCCCACTGACCTGCCCCAGGCCTGTCTCACAGGCCCCCTTCCCACAGGCTGGGACAAGGGTGTGAATTCCCGTGAAGGTGCCAATGCTCAGCTGGGTGATGGGCACGGGTCAGGTCACTGGGTGGGATGGAGGATGGCGCGGTGATCCCCAAATGCCAGGGCCCATCCACGTCTCTCCTCCCTCAGCTCTGCCACCACCGGGCAGGGACAGGGGGTCCCTTGAGGATGTCCCCGAGCCAAGCCAGCCTCGCAGGCAGGTGAGTGCCCACCCCTGGGGACCATCCCTGGGGAGCATCCCTGCATCCACCTCCCCTCAACGACACAGGCCCCTGGAGAAGGTACCCCTAGATCCCCTCCAAACAACAGGGCAGCTTCCATTAACGACCCTTGGAAAATCCCAAAAGCCCGATGGAGGGGGGGAATCGGATGCAGGCGCCACCCTGAAACCCCAGTGAAACCATTCTCTTCCCACTAAAGCCACCAGCGTTTCCCAGTGCCAGCAGAGAGCTGGCGCCCTGGCACGCAGCGCCGAGAAAAGAGGGCAGCAGCTGCCAGGCAGCGCCGGAGCGATGACAATTACTGGGGGGGTCGATGGGGGCAGCTGGCTGCTGATTTTTTCTATTTTTTTTTAATTCATCTTCCTTTAAATAAGATTGTTCCAATTAACAAAGCGCTTGCCCAGAACAGGTTTCGGAGGAGAGGAGCAGGCGCGGGATGCGACAGCCCCCCACACAAACAGCCTAAAAAAAGAGGAATCTGAGTCTATTTATACGTGTCTGTCTCTCGCCTGAGCTGATCCACGAGCCCGGCATGGAGGCCGTGGGGCGGGATTTCAGATTTCACCTCCGGAGGTACCCAGCTCGTTCACAGGGCGATGCCCAGGGTGGTTCCAGCTCCAGATCCCTTTCCTATCCCAACCGGCTGTACCTGCTGCCGCACAACAGCCTTTTGTCTCCCAGCCCAGTGGCGGGAGTGCCCTGCGTTTTTGCCTTTTAGTGCCATTAATGCCCAGAAAATAAATGGAAAATAAACACTCTCTTCACAGCTGAACCGCCACATCCCACCCCCATCCCTCCATGCCATTGATACAACGTTGAGCCACTGACAAATACTCCCTTTAAAAATGCCAGCACAGTTGGAAAGGGATTTGTTTTCATTTAGGGGAGATGGGTAATTTTTGCCTTAATAAATGTTTTTCCTCGTTTACGCTGGAATAGGATATTTACGAGGGGTCACTCGGTATCAGAGCCGTGGCAGCAGCAGCACACGCCGCAGATACGGCGCCAGGGCTATCACGACAAGGCATCGCTGCTCGGTGCCACAATTTTCAGCCTCAAGACCAGCTGAACTCTCTGATGCTTAACTCAAAGATTTATTAATACTTCATCATATCTAAACATTAAATTTTTTTTTTTGTTATCCTACCTATGGAGCACAGGGAATTGCGTGGCAATTGGCTATATCTAGATCTGGTCAAAAATATTTTCAACATTTTTTTTGGTGGTGTTTTTGCTATATTTGTGCCAGGTGCTAACTAGGGCTGTGTGGATATTACATGGCAAAAAAAATCTGGTTTACTCAAGGAGGTTTTTTCTAGTCTAAATAGAAGAAACTATTGATTTTCTCTTGACAAAAGTTTAACAGAATGCCATTAAAAACATTTAACTCACAGCCCCCTTTCTCCTCCATGCCACGTTTTTCCCGAATTTTTTTGCAGGTGAAGGCAGGGATCTCCTGCCTCACTTAGAATAAGTTATTTCAGCAATTCCAACAGTATCCCCAAACCAGCCCTCCCACAGCAGTAGCTGCTCTCTGTGCAGCACAGTCCTCCCTCCTCACTAATGCAGCCAGAACAAGGGAAATAAATGTATTTTATAGAACCGTTTAGGTTGGAAAAGACCTTTAAAATCAATCCAACCATTAAAAATTTGGAAGTATTTGAGTCCTTATTGACAATCCCTCAGCCAGGTCAGAGCCCCGTGACATTGCCCACCCTCTGAAGCTCCCGAGCGACCCTGCCCAGGGGTGAGGGGAAGGAGCAGCTCAGGGGGGTTTGCAGCTCTTCCGAAAGCAGCTGCTGGAGCACAGGGACAGGGAGGGACAGGACCTGCAGCCCCCGCCCAGGCAGTGCCTGTCACGGAGCCGAAATGTCCCCACCGTCCATCCAGACACCGCGCCCTGCAAGCAAATCCTGCTTTAAACCACTTCACCGAGATTTTAAGCATTAAAATAGTGATCGTTTTAACCCTTTAAATTCTCTCACAGCAGCCTGCTGCAGCCCAGGAGCTGGTGAGAGCAGAGCAGACCCAGCAAGGGCAGGATCTGGTCCCCAGCCCACGGCTCCACTGAGAGCATCCCTGCCCACCCTGCCCCGTGGCACTGTGTCTGCTCATCCCTGCCAGCCTGGCCCCCTGCTGCACCGGCCTGGCATTTGGGGTTTCTCTTCTCCTGGCATTTGGGGTTTCTTTTCTCCTGGCATTTGGGGTTTTCCCCCACTCACCGTGACTCCTCTCAGTGAGGATGCGGGGCTGCACTGCAGTTCCAGGGCCGGTGCCAACAGAGGCTCCCAGAGCCACCTCCAGCCCTGCCTGATGCTCTGGGCAGCTGCGTCACCTTCCCAGCCCCCAAAGTGGGAACCCAACGCAGGGGAGCCCAGCACCAGCAGGGTGGGGGAATTGTGGAGCACAGGAAAAGCAGCCACCACCCTCCTCGATGGGACAAAGCCGCCGCTGCTGCTCTGCTCCCCACTTTTTTCATAAACCTCTTGTTGTCAGCCAAAGAGCTCAAATACTGGGGCAGAGGAAGGCACAGCCCAATCTGTTTCCCACCTGATTTTTCAGGGGAAAAACCAGACAATTATGCCTTTAAAAAATAACCCTGTCTCTGCACCAAGTCAAGCATTTGGCAAGAAGAACTGAAAGAGTGCTGGGCCTTCCTCCTGAGAGCTGCTCCTTGGTTTCTGGAGGTGATTTATTTACAGCTTTTACCTCCTCCATGCCCAGTTTTGGTTTGGGTTCTCTCAGACGGCTGGGAGAGGACACACTTCACCAGGCCATCTCCTGCTGGGGCAGAAAACGAGCCTTCTCTGCACTCTTTAGGTGCCCAGAGGTGCCCAGACAGGCAGGAATTGGGTGCAACCTCATCCCATCCCTTTCATCCCAAACCCTGGAGCACTGCTGGGCTCTCAGGCCACAGTGGGGACACCAGCGAGTGGCTCTTTTGGTGACCTGGGTAACTTCAGTTGCCCATCGGAGAATGAGCACAAAAACCTTCAGGAATCACCTTCCCTGAGCCTGGAGCTGCTCAGTTCTTCCCCAGACTCTGAGAGAGGCATGGGGGAAGCATCATATCCTGCACCCCCGGGGCGAGCTGAGCGTTCCAGGCTGCTCCAGTGGGATGGAGAAGTGGTGAGAGACAGCCTGGAGTTCAGAGGTGAAAATCTCTGGGTTTGCACACAAACAGCCCAAACCTGGCCAAACCTCAGCACTCAGAAATGGCCCCAGCGCTATCTGGGCTTCTGCTGGTGTCGACTGGGGGATCCAGCTCTGGACTGGTGCAGGGATGGCAGCAATCCTTCAGTCCTTCCCAGGGGACTGACGAGCTCCTCTCTCCAGCTGTGCATGAACTGAAGCTGTTGGGGATATCACCAGGGAACAGCTCCGTGGGTGGAGCTGGCTGGACATTTTTCTGATGGAAAATGACAATTCATCAAAAGCAAGATGCCATGCCTAAACACAGTCCGTTCCTACAAAGAGCTTGTTTTGAAAGTGAAATTGTGAGGGGAGAAGCACTGAAACGAGATCAACACATTTTGCTTTGGGCTTTTCAAGAAGGAACACTGAGCTTGTTGAAAAAAAATCACTTTTCATTTTAATATTTCACATTATAGAGTCTAAAGTAATTTGCTTTGCAATTTCACTCTGAGAAAAACATTGAAGTTTCATCTCTTGTTCTTCCTCAGAAGTGGAAGAAAGGGGGAAGGAGAAGGGAAGAAAAACTTCAAGTATTGCCAATGAATTTAAAACATTCTCTTCCCCTTCCGGCTGTCTTAATGAGATCAGCCCTGAATCTATAGGAACCCCGCTCAGGAAAAATCCCATTCAAAATGTTTTCTCAACAACAACAAAAGATTAGGGATGGAAATGCCCACGGGAAAGGAGCAAGTTGGAGAATATTTTTTTGGTGAGGGAGAGGGAGCTTTTGGCAAGGACGAGCACGAGAAGGTCACCTGGGGTGGGGGAAGTGTCCATCTGGAACTACTTGTAGTCGATGCAACATCATGGGGAGCAGCACCAGCTGAAGCACCGGGGGCTGCACCAAACCCGCTCCCTTCAGTGGGAGCAGCCCTGAATCAGCCCCCCAAAACCAGCCCAGGGCTCACCCCAAGAGCGGTGTCTCTGTCTCCGGCTGCATCGGGGAGCGCGAGCTCCAAACCTTCAGCCCAGCGAGCTGCTGATGAAACAGGAAACTTTGGAGAAAAGGAAAGTGCTCCTGGATGAGGTGGAGCAGCAACTCAACCTACAGCTGCTGGAGAGGCAGCAGCTGAGCAGGACCTGCTCCAGCTGCTCCCTTGAAGGAGGATGCCACAAGATGTTGGAGATCTATGGCAAAATCATGCCAAGAAGGGTGATCAGGACCTGTGCTCAGGCTGTTGCGTCCCCGAGGACAGAGCTGGGACTCCCCCTCCCTTCCACCCAAAGTGCCACCGTCACCACCTTCTCAGATCCTGCCGGGAGAAAGCAGTGGGGACAAGGAGGTGCTTGGTCCTCCCTACTGGCCACTCTGCCCACACTCAGTACTCGGCAGACCCAGGATAAGCCACGCAGCTGGAGAAACAATCCACACCAACCCTTTCCGTTGGTCCTGTTCTGGGAGAACACTTCCAACCACAGGGAATCGAATGGGATAGAACTGGAGGGATGGCCAGGACACCGTGCCCTGCTCCTCCTCTCCATCCCTCTCTCCAGCACCTGCCTGGGGGTAGCGCTGCCTCCTGCTCCCCCGGCAGATTTTTCGCCGCCACAATGGCGCAGGCACCGGTGCCGGGCCGATGCCAGGCACATCCTGGGCTGAAGCTGCCACCCGCTTTGTCTGAGGGCATTAAAACCCCAGAAACGTTGGGGTGGCGGTGGGGGACCGGGGGCTGTCAGCGCGTGATGAGTGGCTGCGCGGCGTTACCCGTCTGGCACCGGTGCCCCTCGCCACAAATGCCATTGGCACAGCTCTGCACAAACAGCTTTTCAGGGCTCGCCTGGTTCTCCCGGCTGCCATAGAAACCCCTGTTCAGCTGAAAGTATATTAAAGGGTGGCGCTGGCCCTCGCGCTGAATTCATCACATTGTATTCCACCGGGGAAAAAAAGAGAAGCAAGCCCACCCCTTTGTGCCTCTGCCTTCGCTTTCTCTGTCCGAGGGAGATGGTCCCTCTCCGGTTCGTTTTGTATTCGCAGTTGCATCCCCCCTCCCCAGGCGTGGCACAGCCCTGGGAAGGACCACTTCACCCCACCAGCTCTCACCACCGGGCCTCCTCGCATTCCATCTCCCCGAACACCACCGAGGAAGCACCAAAAGGCTCCTTAGAATAATTTAGAAAAGCAGACATGAGAAAATGTGGGAGTAAATTCCCTCCCTACTCCTCCAGCCTGCTCCTCTCTGTCGTTCCTCCCCGGTGCTGCAGACAGCCATAGGATAGAGATGGAGCTGCAGCCAATGGGTCCCAACAGGGGTTTTGGGGAGGCAGAGACGTATTTGGGCACACACATCCCTGTCCTTACAGAACCAGGTTGAACAGGAAGTTTCCAGCTTGAACAGCAGCAAAAATGCCACGGAATACACCTCAAATGTAGATGAAATTATATGTGAGGCACGATTTGAAGAGGAATAAACTCAGTTTTCCACAACTGCTGAGCGAGCTCACCCCCTCAACACAGGCAAGGCCCTGGCTCCAAAGCCTCTCCGAGCTGTGCAGAGCAGCTCTGCCCAGCCTCCCCAGCCCAGGGAGACCTCGGGGCAGCACAGAGGTAATTTAGTCATTTCAGGCACATCGGCCGGCGCGAGCTGGGAGTCACCAATTCAAGCAGATTTCATGCCCTGCCACTGCCCGTATCTCTCTATCAGGGCGGCCAGCAGAGACCCTGCAACAGCATCCGTGGTAGACCTTCAGCCTGCCCTGCACGACCGAGCCCTTGTTCCACCACAGGAAAGACCCAGTGAGCCCCAGGACACTCCACATTCACACCAACAAGTCAAAAGTCCAACCGCGTTACCCCAAACCCAGCACTTTGGGGTTATAACCTCAGCTTTCACTTCCAGAAAGGGAAAACCTCCCTGTTTCTTGCAGAATTTGCTCATGTTTTTTAACAAATTCTCCTCCGGTGTCGTCATGTCCCATTCCACCCCCACCCCCCACCCTGCGGATTTAATTTTGTTGGATAATTCCTCCCAAGGCTTTCCATTCCAGCAAAAAGGAATCAGTTTTGCTCAAATTGATTAGCCTTTGTTTTTAGCCAGAGCGGTCCTCAACCCTAAACTGACCTCACTCCTCATTGCTTACGCCAGCGCCCACAGAGGTGCCTGAGTGCAGTCGCTGCCTCAAATCTGCCGTGAAAGTATTGCTTAAATTTAAAAAAACCCTTGCACCAATTTAATTTTTAAACCATTTATTTTACCTCCACTGACAATAAAAGCAGAAAGGATCAAAGCCAAGCCCTTTTGTGGCTCGGGGTGCCCCTTCCATCAGCGCGCTTTGTTCGAAACACCCTCAAAGAAACTCTCATTTTGGTCAAGAGCCAATTATAAAAATTGGGTTGGGGGTTTGCTTAGCTTTAGAGGTGCAAAATTGTCATCACATCCGTAAAGCTACCAAATGGCCCTGCACAGGCGGTGCGTGAGCAGAGGGAGGGGAGGGTGTGGATGGCGGGGATGCTCGGGGGCCGGTGCAGGAAGGCAGTTTCTCAGCTCAGGAATGAGCCTGCCGTCCTCGTCCCTCCCGCGCAGCATTTCCCCTTCCCCTGCCACATGCAGCAGCTCCAGGGCTGGGTCCTCAGGAGCACAGCATGGGCTTTGCTTGCCTCCGACAGCTCAGCTGATCCCCACAGACACCCTGGGGGTCTCGAGGGGAAAGAGGTTCGGCGTAACCCCACACAGCCCCGCAGATGCCAGCAGCAGCACCAGGACTGCAGGAACTGCCCGGATCAAGCTGGCACGGGTGCAGCAGTGCTGGGAAGAGAGCCTCAAAGACCCCCCCTTCAGACCCACACGCGGGCAGGGGGAGCCCAGGGCCCATGCCACGGCCTGCCAGGACACACGTGCCCCCATGGTTCGTCAACCTCGTCCTTGTGCTGCAGGAGCACCCACACCCACAACACCCACGCCGTGAGCCGGCGCAGGGCAGACCCCGGGGGGCTCAGGAGCCCCCACTCGGGCCCATGCCGGCACATCGGCCCCGCTCCACGTCACGGTGGGGAGACCCTGCCACGCTCGTCTGGCCGCTCTCTGCCGATCTGCATCACAAAAGCCCCATTCTTGTGAACTTGGGCGACCTCCCGACCTCGCCAGCTCGGGGAGTGAATGGCTTTAGTCTGCCACGACCATCATGTCACTTTGATTAGTGCGTGAATAAACTCTCAATCCTGGGCTGGGGGAGGCAGGGCTGGCGGCAGCCGCTCCGCTCGCGGCCACGGGATCGGCACCCGCGGTCCCGCACCCCGGGGTGGCCCCGGGGATGCCACAACCTTCATCCCTCTGCCAGCCGAACCACACCGCGGAACCCCCCACCCTGCCCTGCCCACACCCATCCCCACCTCACCTCAGCCTCTCCCACCACTGTCACCTGCCCACAGGACCTTCAGGGTGAGCAGAGTGGCCAAAATTAAACGTTTAAGGATGCACAGGGAAATACTGTCACTCTTCTTCATCACCCCAGCGCTCAAAACTCAGGCAGCAGCTCTAAAAGCACCGAGGGAAGCTCCCTGTGCGAGCACTGCTGGAGCAGACTGGGCTGGATCCACCCAAATGTCCCATCAGCACCTGGAGGGGTTTGCAAAGGAGCCTCTGAAACATCGGGCTCTTCCCAAATTGCACAGGGAAAGGGCAGCAAGGGCAGCCGCCTCTGCCCAGCCCGGGGCAGGATCTCCTGAGCTCTCAGATACTCTGGGTCTGGGTGAGGCTCAGCCACGTTTCTGTGACAACAGGCAGCCAGTGCCACTCACCCAGAGGAGGGATGGGTGCTGTGGGGACAGCTGGGTGCCCCAAGGATGCTTCCAGATCATTCAGATCCAGCAGCCACAACAGCTCCACACGAATGGCCACAGAATCCCCCCTCTGCCAGCTGCACCTGAAAAATCAAGCATCATCTGGAGGATCAAAAATTCCACAAGAGCTGATAGCAAGCTTTTGGGCAGGCAGACATTGGTGCTTTTGGGGAAAAACCTGGGGAACCTCATCTTTCAGGAGGCCCTGAAGTGCACCTCAGCTCATAAGCCAACCTGCAGTATGTAACGAGCCTCAAACATCTGCTTTTGAGGAAAAGCTGAACTCCTGCACGTCCCTCCCACTCGCTGCACGCACCACAATATCTAATAAATCCTGAGTTGCTCAACACCCATCAAACCTGCCAAAATATCACCATTTTAAGTCTAAAAATGCAAGATCTGTAGAACAGGGTGAGGAACACAGTAAATTAGGCCCTGCACGAACGGTTCTACATGGGAAGCTAATGACCTTTTGTCTCTTCTGTCTGCAGACGGGCCTCATTTGCATGTATGCAGTTGGAATAATCTCGTCCATATTTCAAGCGTGTGGCTGCATCCCCGCGTCCTCCTCCAGAGAGGTTCCCTCCCGCTGTGCATGCCATTATCTGAGTGCAGCCACTTCAGGCTGCCTTTAAAGCCACCTAGACACCAGGCAGCCTTCTGCAGCCTCACAGGAGAAGGAAGAGAAAGAGAGGTTTGAGGCCCCGTATGTGGCAAAACGGAGAAGCCCTGACGTGGCATGGCTGGGGGACACCCTGAGCTGCGAGACGCCGAGAGCAGTGCCCACACCTCCCCTCTGGGGAACACCCCTGGGCTTTGGGGGAGCTGCTCCAACTAACAGCCACCCCTCTCCTCCTCTGGGGACCAAGGCTTTAGGCTGATCTCAGGTTTATGGAGCCCAAACATTTTACCAGGTCCCTCTGCTGCAAGCTGAAGTGCTGGCATGCCCTTTATTTGGTGCTTTGAGGATAATTTTGATGCAATTCCCAAAGGCCAGGTTAAAAATGTTGGAAGTGGAAAATCTGGGTGTCACTTGAGATCTCTCTCTCCCCACCTCTCCCTCCCCATGTTGCTCCTCCTCAAAGCCTGGAGGCCTCTCAGAGCTGGTTTAACAGCCCAAGGGGAAGCTGTGACCCTGACTGGGGGCACCTGATGTTTACTGGGGCCAAAGCAGCTCCTTGCAATGTCCACAAATCCAATGCCCACTCAGGGTGAAGGGCAGCCAGGCGCCTGTGTTGGCAGGGAACACCTTGCCCAGCAGAGCCAGCGGCAGTTCTTGGCCTCCCCCAGCCTCACCCGCCTGCCCCAGAGAAGGATCAGCCCCAGCTCAGAGCAGCCTGGGCGGCAGGAGCCGGAGAAACGCAGCGCAGGTCCCCGGGAGCACCCTCGGTGCCAGGGCCCTGCAACGCTGAGCACCGGGGTCTCCCCGCTTCCTCCCCAGCCCTTCCCAAGGCTTCCAGCAGCGAAGATAAAGTCTCTCCCGCTTATGCCGGGATGCCCCTCCGCCGAGCCCCGCGGGCCGGGCTCAGCCGCTCTCGCTGTGCCAGCCCGGGCCGCGCGGGCGCGGAGCTCTGCGCTCACAATGACTCCTCCCGTCCTGGCGCTGGGAAGGCAGCGCCGCGGCAAACACAAGCCCTCAGACAGGCAGAGCTGTCAATCCGGCCCCGATCTCTCAAAAGATTGATTAAGGACAAAAAAAAACAAACAAAAGAGAAAAGAGAACTTATGGACATGAGCTGAGAGGCGGGGAAAGAGGGGAGGGGAAATGAGCCGGGCCAAGTTAAAATTCCGACAGAGAAGTTGCAGCTGAACTATAGAGTCTAGACAAGCATTCACAGCCCCGGCCCCGATTGTTATAGAGCCTCTATTGTCTTAATTAACCATTTTAGCTGCAATGGAAGCAGACAAACCTTTTCTTTCCATCCCACCCCTCCTCTGCTGCACACTCACGCAGACAAACACCACCAAGTCAAGTGCTTTGATTTAAAAACCCCTCGGCATATCCACACACACCTTCTTTTGGGGCAGAGCTTTGCAAGGTTCGTTGAGAAAATCACTCGCCAAACAAGCGAGGGGAGAGGGGCGAGCTGGAGGTGGGGGAAAAAAGAAATGCAAATCCTGACGCAACATGAATGGGAACAAATGGGTTGATTCTTTTAATCTCCTAATGTGCTTAATAAAGCATTATTGCAATGCAAATTTTATTTTAATGCTGTACATATTTTATTTGACATGCTGGTAATTTTAGTTGGCTGAACAATCCGTTGCTTTGTTTTACCGAGTTATTTCTGTTTGGGGGGATATTTTTGAGAGTATCACCGGACCTCTGCCAACTGATACCCCCTGGGAATCTCTGCAGCACTCTCTTCAGAGGCTTAAGGTTAAAAAAATAAATAAATAAGAGGGCCAAATTCTCCTCTCATGACCCTGATAGAAACACAGGAGCAATCCAGGAGCACATCTCGCCCCCCTCTCTGAACCCTCACGAGCTCCACAGCCACTTTTCACTCATCCCACCTTGCCTTCCTGCCATTCCATCCCACCCCATCCTGTTTGCAGTCATTTAACGGGTTTAGTGGGAAAAGCCTGACCAACAAAAGGTTCCCCTTGCCAAGGACACCAGCGTGAGCGTCTGCCCCGGGTGCCCAGGGAAGGTACATCCACACAGAGCCCTGCTGGCCCAAACCAAAGGCAGGGAAGAGCCTTCCATTCCTGAGCCTTCTCTAGGGTGGGTTTGGGATTTGTCTACTCATGAGGGTTTCTGCGCCTCCGGAAGGGGTTTGCACGAGGCATTCCCAGTCCCTGCTCATAGTGTTATAATATTGTCCCTTTCCCACCATAAACAAAACTTGGCCTCTCTGCAGAGACACTGCAGAGCAGCAGTGGCTTCCCTGAAAGAAATCAGGGGGCTACAAACATTCCGAGAGTGAACCTTGCCTTGAGTGGGGGGAATCTGCCTCATTTCATGCCACTGTGTCAAGGTACAAACCTGATTGCTAAAGAAAGAAATTAGTGACAATTATAATCATCGTGCTGGGCTGCAGCTCTTTAATAGAAAACTGTCACTTTGGAGGATAAATGCAGCTCAGGAGCTCTGGGGGTGTGTGTGTGTGCAAGCCTGGGAGCGCTCCTGAGTCCACTCAGAACCAGGCTTTTTTTCAGGACAGCTGAGCCTGAAACAGCTTCTCATGTGTCAGAAGAACTTTATAATTTTTACAAGGAAGGAGGTTTTTACAATGAGGGTGGGGAGGCCCTGGCACAGGGTGCCCAGAGGAGCTGTGGCTGCCTCACCCCTGAAGTGTCCAAGGCCAGGTTGGACGGGGTTTGGAGCAACCTGGGATGGTGGAAGGTGTCCCTGCCCATGGCAGAGGGTGGAATGAGATGGGTTTTAAGGTGCTTTCCAACCCACACCATTCCATGATTCTATGCAGCGAGCCCAGGGATTGCTCTTCTCCCCCATGAGACGAGCTGAAGGTCAGAGAAAAACCACAGGAAGCACCTTAGGAGACACAAGGTACAGGTGGAGAAGCACAGAAAAGGGATGCGAAAGCACTCGTGGGGTCCCGGAGCTGGAGATCCCCACAGCAGAATCTGCAACCCCTCCCCACGTCCCTGAACTCCCCCTGGCACATCGCCAGGGATGCATCCAGCTTCTCCTCAGGGCAGGCAGAAGCACAGCTCCGAAGGTTGGGGGCGGGGGAGACAAGGGAGCCAAGTCTTTTGCAAAGAGCTTCCTTGCTGCAAGCCTGGAAACCCAGACCCCAAACCTGTGTGGCAGATTTGGGAGCAGTCAGGAAGATCTCCCCATCCTCCACTCAGGCCTACAAGTGCCCAAGCCTTTGCAGGGAAAGTGTGGAAACCAGAGGCACAAAGGGGGTCAGTGTTTATCCCCTCACTCTGAGGGGCTGGGATCCCTCTTCAGCCAACTGCAGTGGTTCAGAGATGTGTCAGGAAGCCTTTCAGTGCCTGATCACCAGCAGGGAATGGCTGCAGGAAGGATTAAGGGGATTAACGTGGTCCAGGAGCTACTTCCAAGGGATTTGCCACATCGGAGAAAGCTGGTCTGCAGTGCAGGAGGGCCAAGCAGGGACCCTTGCCCTCACCGAGGGAGCAGAGAGTTTGTGAGTCAAAAGGGATCCAAAATACCTCCTGCCCTTTAATGGTCCTCCCTCAAGACCTGCCACAGCTGCTCAAACCCACTGAGCTGCCACTAGTGACCCCAGGGTGCAAAGAGCAGCATTTCTGGGAAGGAAATGCCAGTTCTGTCTACTCATGGTCTCAGCCAGGCCTGCAAACTCCTGAATTCCCACACACTTCATTCCTGCAGGAACAAGGACCACAGAGACTCCTCACTCTGAGCCGTACTGGGGATGCGTGAGCGGCATGAGCCCAGTGGTGTGAGCTCGGCCTGCAGCCACCCAACGAAGGGCTGCCACTGGCAGCCAACGAGCCCAGCTGGCACATCCCTTCGCACCCACACCACCTTCTCCAGGCCACTCCGACCACACCAAAAGAAACTTCCTGATGGTCCTCCAGAAGTGGAAATCCTACAGAAATTATCAGGGTCAGCAGCACCCTCAATAAAACCTTTACTGCCATCCTCAGCACCAGGCACCTGCTCTTTAGCTCACACAAAGAGCAGGGGCAGAGCCACGAGCCGCAGCGCAGGACTGGCCATGGCGTGGGCACCCACCACAGCCTGGACACCCGCCACAGCCTGGACACCCACCACTGCCTGCAGCACGGCCAGAGACCCTCCATGCCCTCCTGGCAATCAGGCTGGCCCCTGCCCTGATGGCTTGTGGGTCCCAGGTGGCATCTCCTCAGGCCCGTGGGTGGGATCACGGCTTTTTTCTGCCACCCAGCTGCTGGCACTTTGCTCAGTGATGACCCAGAGGGGTGCAGGAGGGGTCTGGAGCAGGTGGACCAGCCATCACACGCAAGGTCCAGCCGTCACACCCAAGGTCCACCACGTGCATGTCCGACCACCACGTGTGTTCCACCTGTCCCGTGTGGACTCCATCCATCCCTTGTGTGCTCCATCCATCACACGCGTGCTTGACCATGTTCATGCTCCATCCCTTATGTGTTCACCGGGAGCCTCCTCCAACACGTGTTCCAACCCTCACACGCACGCTCCATCCATCACCTGCGTTCCCCATTAATCACAGCCATCCTCCAGCCGTCATGTGCATCCTCCAACCACCCAGGCCTGGCTTAGGGAGAGCACGGATGAGTCCTGTGCCCTGGGAAGGGGCTGGAGGGGCCCAGTGCACGGCAAGGCTGTTGTTGGCCCTGCGCAGTGCACGAGAGACTTCATCTTTGTTAAAGCCTCCAGGCGTGCTCTTAATGCTACCCCTCTAATAATAATATTTCATCTGCCTTATCTGATTAGGTTAGGCTCATTTGATTTTTGCAAAACACCTTTAATCACCTCGCAAATTCCCCATCATTACAAACAGAGCCACCACAAACATTATCGGCAATCTGAGTTTTATTTTCAGCAATCTTTTTTTTTTTCTCATGTGCAAGAAAGACAGTTGTAAAAAAAAAATAATTTTAAAAATATGAACAAGACAGAGGCTGAGAAAACATTAACAAGGCCCTGTGCTTTCTGCTAAAGTGCCTTCATTTCATTATCATTAAATTTGCCTAGTAATTAGATTTCGGTGCATGAATATTTTAAAAAAATGTAACAGACAGGCTGTCAAAAAAAAGCACGACAACATCAATTCGATAATTTTTTAGACAGAGACATTCATAAGCAATTAACACAGATTTCCTGGGGTTGGAGACTCTTTTTCTTTCTTTCCTTCTTTTTTTTTTTAATTTTTCCTATTCTTCCAGCCTTATGTTCTTCACCTGAAATTAAAAGAAAAATAAAATCACTGTAAACATCAGCACTTTCTGCCATTTTTCCCTGTTTGCTAACATGATTCCAGTGCCATTTTCCCCTCGCTTAGCATGCTCCAGCACTCCTCCCCCCGCCTCCCACCCCAGCCTTGCTAAACACGGGCAGGCACAAGGTTGGGTCATCCATCAGACCTCCCCACTCCTGCAGGACCAGATTAAATTAAGGTTGCATGAAGCTTCTGTCTTGATCTTCAGGCATTTCTGCTGAAAACAGTGATTTTGATCACTATTTGCATAATGTACAGTTACGTATTCACCGGGTCCCTAATTATACGATCTGTGTTCGACACCGCTCCAGACACGGGGAGGCTTGTGCAGGGCATACCAACCACTGCTCGCAGCATTCCTGCTCCTGCTCCAGCTCCAGGTGAGCCCAGGACCATCCACCCCCGCCCCACGGCTCCCCCCTGCAGGCTGGTGCCACCGGACACGGGTGGGCACGGCCCCGTTCACCCTTCCCACCTCATTTGTGGGTGACGCACCGAGAGCGATGCCAGTCCCTGCCCTACAGCTGCCAAAACAGAGCCGCTGTCCTCCCATTTCCACCCTCTGGGATGCACATGAGGCCCACAAGCCTCTCTCTTGCCCATTCTGCAGGTTTCCAACAGGATCAAAAGGTGGATGGAAAGCAGCATAGTCCCAGTTTTCCCCCTTTTTCATCTCAGCAGTCCCAGAAGAACCTCACACGCCAGAAGGAAATCCAGCCAGGGGCCATTTGCTGGGATGATTCAAGATCTGAGCTGTTTTGGAGGTGGGAGTAGCACATGGGAGGGTCAGTGCATGCCTGCAACCAGCACAGACCCCAGACCACGTTTCCCACGTGACTGCTGCGGTGCCACTGACCCCACGGAGATGCCCAGGAAGGAGCTGGTTGCTCACCACCGGCTTCCTGCACTTGCAGGGGGCAAGCTCCCACTCCCTCCTGAACTCTTCCTTTGGAAAACAGCAACATTTGCAGGGATTTTCATAGAATCATGGAACAGCTGGGGTTGGAAGGGACCTTAAAGCTCATCTCGTTCCACTCCCCGCCGTGAGCCAGGCGGCTCCAAGCCCTGTCCAGCCTGGCCTTGGACACTGAGGATGGGGCAGCCTCAATCCGTTTAATTTCAGACAGAGCTTCCCAAGTTCCTGTGTTTGGTACTAAATCGGGTCCAACACCTGAAATACTCTAAAGACACTGCACAGACCAAGCCTTTACACCAGGGGAGCCCTTGGAATGCCGACAGCCCAGCCAGACCCTGGTGTTAGGGACGTGCTCTTACAGGAGCAACATTTTGCACTGAGCCCCACCCGGGTCAGCTCACCTGCAGACAGGCAGCCAAAATTACCTTTTCAGGTGTTAAAAGAGCATAAGCCAGAGCTAAGAGGTGTGCTGAGAAGAGAAGACAGTAACCAAAACCCCAAACCCCAATGATTTGACCTAAACATAGGTGGATGTTTAAAACCCATGTCTGTGTTATTTTTTATTATTCTTATCATCATGATCATCATCTCTGGCAAATTAGGAATACACAAAACAGCCACACACAAAGAAAATCCTGGACCTCAGCTCAGGTCATGCCTTCCTAAAATCTCCTTTGCAAGGTTTTATCGGCAAGAGCAGGGAGTAGAAGCAGTTGGTACAAGCAGCTGAAAGACCAAATCAAAAGCATGTGAGCAGATTAAAGAATCAATCTCTCCGTTTGATGCAGAGGAAATCCCACTAATTATAAAGAAGGGGCTTATTTCCTGGAGTCACTCTGTTTGAAGTCATCAAAACTAGTAATACTTAATTACTCTACTTTATGGAATATATAACATCGAGGCCCTTCGCCACTCGCCAGCCCACTGCTGCCATCGCTGGCGCTGGGTTTCCAGGGGGCTGTGGTGATGTTCCTCCTCTATCTATGCCCTTATTTATTCAAATGAAGCCCTTAACAGCCCTCGCATGAGCCTGCGGGGAAGCATTTAAACGTGCTTTAAAAGGAGGTTATAATGAAAAAAAACCCAGAGTGATTTAGCCCCGTGAGTTACCTGGCTATTACTGGAATGTGTGTGCGCTACGTGTGTGCCAGCAAACTCCTGCAGAATCAGGTACTGAGGATTAAACCAAACTGAAGGTATTTGCCTCGTCCTAATCCTTCAAAAGGGAAGGGAACTGACAGTGGTGTGACTGAAACACGGCCCTTCGGACCTTGCTGAGCTGTCTCTGGGGGTCCAAGAGCGAGCTGCCAGCTTCTGGTTCATGGACACATCCAGATGACATCCATGGGTGGGTGGAAAAGCAGTCAGGTGTCTTGAGGAAATGAAAGGAGGCACAGGATCTTCTCAGAACGGGTATGAAGATATTTAAAATGGAGTACTCCCTGGTTATCCTCATCTCTCCAGGTGGCCGTAGGGCAAATCTGGTCAGGATGGGCTTTGCTCAAGGGCCAGCAACCCCCAGTCTCCTCAAACACCACGGTAAAGCTTGAGTTTCTGGCACTGGGTGATTCACGTGGAGGGGAATCACAGATTCCATTTAAAAGTAGCAATAATCCTATTTTTACAGGTTGAGACAAACCTTGGAAAATGTGACCCAAGAGGTTCAGGCAGGGAAAGGCAAGTTAAGTTCCTTTTTGCCATTCCTGGTGTGGTCTCAAGCGGATCTGAGTACTCCCAACTGCATCTCTGGCCCCGATGCTGCTCCCAGCACCTGAGTCTTCAAGCAAAGACATCCCTGGCAAGGGAGAGAAACCCACGGGATCAAAGCCCTCTTCCAGGATACCACGAGGCTCCCTAAGCCCAAAACTCTCCTAAAGGCAACCTCCAGGGAGCAGGTATGGTGAAGAGCTGCCCATTTCCACGGCTGGCGAGCACCAGGACAACCCAGGTGTGGGTCTGGCTTGCTCAGGTCTGGCTGGTTACAAGACTTTTTTCAAATTGCTCTTTTTCCAGCTAAGCTGGTAAATGTTGCAGGGGAGGGACAGGAGCACGGCTCTTCCTTCATCACCACCTACGCACACCCACCTGGGTCTGTGGGAGCTGCGCAGACACCACCGTTGCTAACGGCAATAATGAATCTCCTGCTCCATCCTGGAGTTTCTCCCAAATAACAGAGTCCAGCTGGGAGAGCACATGGAGATGTGGAGCCATGTGCCTCTGTCTGAAATTCTGCACATACCATGGCATCAGGAATGTCCCAGGAACGCTGCTTTGGAGTCATGAGGCCTTGCAGCCGGGAATTGTGGGTGAGAGGGTTTGTTTCCCCTAAGACAGAGGGGAAAGAAATCTGCTAAGCCTAGGTTTGACCTGACTGGGAAACGCAACTGGGCTCCAGGCTAGCTTGGCTGGCCTGAAAAATCCCTTTTAAGATGTCTGAGCTTCGCCGAAGCCCCAAGCAGAGGAAGTCTCTAAAAAACCCTCTGCCTGCATGAAGCCCCTTGCAATTCTGCTGCTGGTGGGAGAACAGGTGGGTGCTGAACAGCAGCTCAGGGCAGGGATCTGCATCTTGCTGCTGCCCCTGCTCTTGGCTGTGCCTTTCCTTGGTGGAGATCAGGCTCTAGAAAGGCCCCCGCACTGCTGGGCTCCGTAGGAGGATGGGATTGCACTGAGGCACCCATACAGATCTGGGGGATGAGAGCTCAGTGTCCAGCCTGCTCACACATCTGCTCTGGGTCCCAAGGACTGCACGGCCCTACCAGGACCTTCCCTGCTCGGTGCTCTCCTTTGGAGAGCAAGAATCTGCCTGGAAGGGCACAGCCCAGAGCTGTCTTTGCCCCATCTTTTACACGCTTGGGGGGTGCGAATCAAAATATTTCCCCGAGCAACACAGAGAATTCCAGCATTTCACCCATTGCGGGTGGTGGGAATAGTTCAAGCAGGACCTGAAATAAAACTCTCACATTTCAGTCCCTCTGGAACTGAGAAACACCCACGACAAGCCTATAGCTGATTTTTTTGCCTCCTTTCTTCAGCTCTAAGATATCAAAGGAGAAAAAGGATCTGCTGCAAGGCGAATGTCCCTTTCTTTGCTGGCTGGCAAGAGACCAGCCAGGAAGGAACTGTATTTTATCCAAAGAGGCTTTCTAGGGCTGGACACGTCCTGCCCTGTGATCTGTCATGGCACAGGCTGCAGCGAGGAGCACACCCACACCGCTCAGACCTGGGACTCAGTCCTGCATCTCCATCTCAGCCATGAGAGTGATGACTTGGTGCAGGTGGGAAGGAGCCTGGGCCACGTCCCTCAGGGCTCTGGGCAGAAGGATGAGTCTAACCTCCCCTGGTCCTAGCCCTGTCCTAGGTCAGAGCTCCCAGCTGTTCTAACAGCAGAGCACAAACTAAAGTTTGGGGGCTGCTGCTTTGCATGCTGCCCTGAGGCCACAGGTGAAGGACCTCTTCCCTAGAATCTCAAAATGTGGGCTCAGACAGGTGGGTTCTGTGCCTGAAAAATAAACACCCCCACAAGACCTAAACCTTCCCGTAAGTGAAGGACAAGGGCTTAAATGCTCTGCTCAGAGGGGCGTGGAAGGGGGTCCCGCTCCCTGCTGGCTCTCCCTGAGGAAGGGGCGAGTTGGTCCCCACTGCCATCACGGAGCGAAGACCTCGCCGCAGCCTGGCCGAGGTCTGTTTGTCACTTTTCCTTCATTATTTGCAGTTTGTACACAGGCGTCATTAGGGATTCATTCGGTTTCCCTAGCAGCAGGCATTAGTCTGGCTTCCCTTTCCCCCTTCTCTCGCCAGCGCCCTTTATTTTTAGTGTCTTATTTACAGTTTGACAGAGTAACTGTAACCCTTGCAAGCTACTCCAGCGGCTTTAATCGGGGGAATAATGAGTCCTGTCTGGCGATGAATAGAATTTAGGGGACAGATTGTTCCACACTCGCCCGGTGGGGTAATTTATTTATGTGCGCACTTGTCAGGAGGAGAAAGGGACGGGGGATCTGTATGCACCGAGGACACTGCCGGCGCTGAAAGGGAAGGGAGAATGGAGCCAAACGCCCCAGATCCCGCTGCCCACCACCCCCCGCCCCTCCGGCAGCTGAATGCCTCCGGTGGCCGTGAACTTGGATGGGCCGAAAGCCCCATTCCCAGGCCCTCGGCACGTCAGCGGGGCCGCCGGGCGGCTGGGCCGCGGCAGCGGGCTCGGGGCTCCAGATGGGTCCGGCCGCGGCGGGCAGCCCTCCCCGGCACTGCCCGCATAGCCGCGGCACGGGGAGCAGCCCCATAGCAACCGTACAGTAGCGGGAGCACAGCGGGGGTCTGGGAAGAGAGGCAAAGCCCTCGGAAAAATACAGGATGGGTCCAGACAATGGCTCTCTCTCATATCATAAATTACACGGCAGCAACAAAAAGCAACGGATCCTGCCCTCTCCCCCGCTCCCACAGCCCGGGCGCTCGCTGGGCATCCCCGGGCATGGGGACAGCGGCACGAGGGGCTTCCGAAGGAGGGAGGTGGAGGCGTTGCACCTCCCAGCCCACAGCATCCCCTTCAGCCTTTCCCTGTCCCCTAAAAGCACATTTCCTTTGCTCCACAGCTTTTCTGCTTTCTGCCTCCCTGAGCACCCACCGCCTCAGCACCAGAGCCGCCTGTTGCACCAGTCACCGTGGTCCTTCGGCCAGTGCTGACCGTGCCCAGGATCGAAGAGAAGCAGCTCCTGGTTCAGAAGCAGGATGCTTTCTCCTTCTGCTCTCGAGGGAAAAGGCCCTTTCACCCCGTTCTTCCTCTCCCTGGCTCAAGGCTGGGAGCATTTTGCATCTAGAGCAGATAGCAGCAACGTCTCAGCTCGGTGTCTTCCGGGAGATGGTTGGAGCTGGCCCTGGCTGCATCGCAGCCACCCCCGGGCTCCCGTGCAAAGCAGGACAGTGGGATCCACCAAGCTCCAAGGTCACCTCAGCCAGGAGATGGTCCCCATTAGCAGAGAGGATCCACCGTGCAGAGACACTGACAAGAAGCAGGGCAGGTGCGCAGGGGGTCCATTTGCACCCCCAACGGCCAGGCAGCATCAGGCTAAAAGAGAGGGGGGGCTCAGGCTGCTCAGCCCCACGCAGACATGGAGGTGCTCAAGCTCCACCTGAGTTTGTTGCTGATGTCCCTTAAACCTCTCCCTGCTTGGCCCAGCTCCCACCTACACTTGGCAACTTTCCCTTACAAAATAACCCCAAAGTTAGTCTAGAATTACGTTTTCTACCTAAGTGAGGACGCGTTTTAAGTAGCCAGTGTGGCATCAGGACACTCCTGCTCTGGCAACACCCTTTTCACACCAGCGTAGCCACTCTGGCTGCAGGGGATTTGCCTTCACTGCTCTGCCAGAAGAGTCAGGAATGAAACGGACGCAGCCACAGACTGATTCCCATTACCGTGGTGGCACAGAGCATCTTCCTGTTCCTGGAGTTTTGCCAGTTTACCGGCGTACTGGGAGAGAGCTGGGGGAGCCACATGACTCTGAGTCCAAGCAAGCACTCAGACACACCTCACCCAGCCCGGGTTCCTCTCACAGGTGAGGGGGTTACAAGGACCACGGGTTCTGGCTACCTTAGACTTCAAAGCATGGAAGCAGCGAGTTAGTGCGCAGCGTGGAGGACTAAACCAGGCAGAGAGCACTGACATGACATCTCCAGGCCACGGAGCACAGAAGAACTAATCTTTTCTGGACATCCACTGGCTGGAGGAGAACTCGTGAGACGGTCCTGGCACTTTGCCACCACGGCCTGAGCAAAGGTGATGTGCTGGTTGCTTTGGAGCAGAGGTCTGACCAAGGGTCCTGCAGCTGGAGACAGCCCTCAGCCAGCACGGGCACCTGAGCTGCACGTGGGGGTCTGGCAAGATGGGGACAGTGTCTGCTCAGACGCCCAGACAGGACGTCACCCCAGGGACCCTCCACCAGCCCCCGGCCAAGGGATGCTCTCAGCCCAGGAGCCGATTTCAGGGCAGACCTTCCCCTTGGCAGAGAGGTGGAAACCTCTCCTCGCTCAACTGAATTCAAGGCGAGACAAGAGTTCTTGTACACACTTGAAAAATGTGAGAAACGATCTTTGCACCAGGAACCTGTCTCTGCCCTGTCGAGCGCTCTGGTGGGTGACCAGCCCAGCCCCGGGCTCGGGGGCAGCCCCTGCCCTGCTCCGTTCTGCCGGATCCCAGTGAAACCTGCGGCACCCCTGCGTCGGGCCTGGGGAGGGGGAACCTCCTCCCGGGTACAATGACTGTCTATTCTGCTGATCACAAGCCTAATCCTCTTTGGTTTTTAATTGGCATTTGGGCTAAGCTGATTTAAACCTCTTCACCTTGTTGGGTCCCCCCCTCCCCACTTCTTTCTTTTCTTTTTTTTCTTTTTTTTATTTTTTTTTTTGACCAAATAACAACGCTGCCATCACCAAGTCCCCGGCACAATGACAGCTTTGTGCAAGGGCGAGAGGAGAGGAAAGGGAAAGGGAGGGGGAGAAGGGAAATGTGCTGAACACACTCGGAAACAATGCGGAGTTTGTGATTCAGGCTTGACCACTGGCAAAGGAGCCGCTTCAGCTGCGCCTCGATAATAAACGCACTGTCCCTTCCCAGCACCTCTCCCCCTGCCCATCACCTCCGCCTCAGGCCAGCTGCCCACTGGTGTGGGCTCTACCTGCCATCCCCATCCCCCAAGGGACGCAGGTTCCCCACGCCCCAGTGTGACCCACCATAGTGGTACCACATCCCCAGTCTCACCAGTGAGCGGCCCACAGGGTGACGTGCAGTGGCAGGATGGGAACGTCCTGGTGTCCTCTGCACCCTGTCCGTGCCTGAGCTGGTGCTGTGTCCCCATGCCGAGGCCCGGTGCTGGTCAGCAGCCCTGGTCAGCAGCCTTGGTCAGCCGGGATGGACACTGGTGTAAATCAGGATTCACATCACGCTCCAGGCCAGGGCCTGCCAGCAGGAGCAGGGAGAGGAGGAGGCTGCAGTGGGATCAGCCGGGGTGAGTGGCTTCTGCTGAGGAAGACAAGGTCCTGCTGGCATCTCCTCACAGCTCATGGCTTTTGGAGGGTGGGGTTTTCCATATAACCCCCACTCCTGGGTTCGTGTAACAATGAGCCAATCTGAGCTAAAACCAAACACAACAGAAACGCCTTTATTACCCCCTTTCCCCTTAACGGGCAACCCCCCTCCCCAAAGAACCCCAAAGGAGCCCTTTGTTCCTGTGGATGAGACAGACACCTCTCCCAGGGCTTGGGGATTGTGAGTTAACAAACCCACGAGAACAGATGTTAAACACAGAACAAAATCCAGTTGTTTGAAACTTTGGGCCAAGTGGTCAGCAAGGTGACCACGGAGATTTTGGCTCCTCTTTTTCCCCCCCACGTGGTCACCATGAGCTCTCACCAGTCCCCAAGCATTTGCCGTAGAGACACTTGGCCCATCTGGGCAGCCTGGCGGTGCCACACCCAGTGTAAGAACTTGGAGGAAGTCTTTTAAAAAAAAATCAAAATTTTTAAAAATCCACTTACCAGGATATTCCCAGTGAACTCCCACCAAGGCCAGAGACCTACAGTTTGTCAGCCAGAAAACGAGCATCACGTAGGGTGAACCCACATCCAGACTGGCAAGAGAGAGAAAAGAGGATGGGAAGACGTTAATGTCAGCCCCGTGTTCCCCGGCTGGATTACATTGGGACAGGGAGATCACAGCCACGCTTCAGACACGAAAGGGAAATCAGGAAGAGAGAAGTCATCTGGAAAACTCTCAGCATCTTTGAAACTGGGCTGGTTTCCTAACCTGAGATGCCTCTGTGGGGCCTTGTAGGGAGCAAGAGGAGCCAGAGTCTGCTCTGGGGGAATTTGAAATGGGGGAAAGCTCTCGTTGCACCATTCCCTGCCCCTGCCAAGCATGATGCCAGCCAGCATCTCACTGCAGTCGTGTGGCAAAGGCAACTCCAAGTACTCAGAAACTACAAGCAGGACCAAAACCCATA
Source organism: Rhagologus leucostigma (assembly GCA_013397725.1). Classification (NCBI taxonomy): domain Eukaryota; kingdom Metazoa; phylum Chordata; class Aves; order Passeriformes; genus Rhagologus; species Rhagologus leucostigma. Next base: position 2,769 of record VZTD01003621.1, on the reverse strand, counting down.
AATCTAAGTCAAAAAGACACCTTCTTTATTCTTTCTTTGTCTTCTGGGGTGCTGTGTTCTCCAGGTTTCCCTCCCTGCCCAGGGCAGTGACTGCTCCACCGAGGCCCAAAGCCAAACCCAAGCCCAGAGCACCCTGAGGCTAGCGGGGTTTATCCCGGCTGTCCTGAGCACTTCACTGTGGCCAAGCACAGGGAGACCCATCACCAGCAAGAGCCTCACTGAGGGAAGAGCGGCTCAAAGGAGGAGACTGACAGGATGCACCCTGTGACCGCCACCCTCAGTGCAGTAGGAACCAAGTGGCAAAGCTCCAGCACTGCCCATCCCTGCTTGAAAATACCAAAACCGAGCAGCCCCGACCCTTTGGAGCCTCCTTACAGAATTGTTTGATATTTTAATAATATATTATTAGTCACTTTATGTACTTTCCATCTGTATGAATTCTGCCTCCAGCTATGGCTACTCACAGGCTACACTTGGATTTAGACACCCAGTGCAGAACTGACCTGGCTTAACTGAGGAAGGGCCAGAGAAAGAGCTTGTTCTCCTGTCCAGTAGTCCCATAAATCATCTCTAACACTACAGAAATCAGAGACAATCTGATCCTGTGAAAATGCAGCGGTGCAAAGCCAGTGAGTGGCACTGGTGGGTGCAGAGCAGCAATGCCCAGACCCATCCTCTCCTTCCAGCTCCGCTTCCGACACATTCCTGTGCCCCATTCCACGGAAAGAACCAGAAAAAAGGAAGGAAAAAAAAGACCCCCAGCACGGACTGAAGTTTATAAATAAAAGCAGTGAGAAATGGACTAAGTAGCTGCAGCTTAGCCCAAGTGCTAAGAGCCTTAGCGCATTTTTGCAAGTTTTAGGGAAGTATTTCCCATTCCTGACTAAGCACGTTTGGCAGGCAGAGTGGAGCGCGTGGCTGCACACCCGTCACAGCTCCAGCTAAAGGGCTACAGCGGTGACAGTCACCCCTTCCCCAGTCCTTTCCCACCTCTCAGACCCCACCAGGGACCAGGCTAGAGCCAAGCCCAGCCACGTTCCCCATGGGGCTGCCCCCAGGCAGGCGTGTCTGGGGCTCTGGAATCAGCCCACAAGCAAAAAATGTGATTTATTTTTCTTCTAGGGATAAATTTTGAGTTGGTTTTAATCTGCTTTCAAAATTCCCGTCACACCAGGGTTAAACTCACTCAGCATATTTAGGCTTTTAAGTTTCCAGGTCTCATGGCAACAGAGGGATGGGGAGAAATTTAAAAGAACAACAAATGCGGCCTCATGGAACACCAAGATTTTCACCTGAACCACGAACCTCTTGCAACGGGTCTTCAGGTAAAACACCCCAATATATTTCAAGTGCTGTAGTAAAAATAATCACTTCCCACCCCACCAACTGGTGGTGTGAAGAGATTTTTCCCCTCTCTCAGATAAAGGTGAGCACAATAACTTTGTGCCCACAGATCACCTGGACCAGGAGAAGCCTCTCATGCCTCAGCCCATCACGCATAGGAGGGGATGAAGTCACTCTTGTTTCACATCGATTCTTCTCCCCTTCCTTAAACAGCCATGAAATGGTTTCAGCAACAGAAAAAATGAGGCCAGTGAATTTTTCTAGTCCAAAAGAGGGAGGAGGGGTAAAAAAAATAATTAAACAGCTGTTTCGCTAATGTTATCACAGTACACAAAGAATGAAACGTCATCTACTGCATCTAGGAAAAAATTCTGCAGCCAAGCCTCAAGCCCCACAATGTCCCCTGGGGGCACGGAGGGCATTCTGAACAATAATTTTTTAAAAATATGGTAAAAAAAAGATGATAGAGCTGCCTTTGGTGCCATTCCCGCTGCAAAACCTGGAGACGAGACGGAAAGAGGCTGATTTTGGGGNGCCCGGAGCAGCACGAGCAGGGCCCGGCCCGCCCGATCGACGCCGCCGGAACGCTCCCGCCCGCGTGGCGAGGGCCAGGGGAGAGGCGATCGGCCATTTTACACGGCGGCTGCCTAAAATGGTGGCTCCCACCTTTCTTTCCCCCTCCTGCTCCCGCCTCAGCACGCATGCACCCACGGGGAGGGGAGGGACAGGGCCGCGGCCCCCCGCACGCGAGGGCGCTGGGAACGGGAGCCAAGATGGAATTAGAGGGAGAAATTAAAGGAGGGGAAGGGGGGGAAGCGGGAGAGGATGCGCCTCGCCTCGCCACGGCCTAGCCACCGATGGTTGGCTTTGTGCGTCCTGCGGAAGGGAGAGGCAGGAAGGCCTCGAGGGGGGAAAAATGGGGGGAAAGAAGGGGAAGAAAAAGAGCATTTGGGTGAGGATGGCGAGGGGCAGGGATGCGCGGGGGTGCGGGGAAAAAAATCTTCCCTTCTTTCTTCACCGACCCCCCTTCACCCTCCCCGCAATCCCGCTTTGACTTTTCCCACAGAAGTAGCCAACCTCCAAGAATGCAAATGACATTCATTATGCAAATGCATGCAAATCAGGTTTAACTATCGGAAGAAGGGCTCGGAATTTCTAATGGGTTAACTCTTTCCTGCACGGCCCCGGATAACAGGAGCCCTCGTGTCTTCCTTGGGGCTTTGTGCTTGCCAATCCATGCCGGGCACCCCGACCCACACCCCTCGATGGGCACCACGGCCCTGGGGAGGAACAAAGCATCGGGAAAATACCAACAACAACAATAAAAACCCTACTGGCGTGGGAGCGGCTGCCCCTTCGTTAAATGTTTTGGCAGGAGACAAGACAAAGCAGGCTTAAGCGCGGAAAAAATGGGGGAAAAAATGG
>VZTD01003620.1:2264319-2340508 GCA_013397725.1 Rhagologus leucostigma | reverse complement strand
TGTGTTTCTTTCAGTACTAAAAAGCTGTGCTATGATCTTTACCGTGAGTGGTAACTGTAATAAATCTCTCCAATCAGTAGGTGCAAGTGCTATACTATGTAAATTGCTTTGAGAACAAAAAGGGAAGACAACATTATTAAAAACTGATTGAAAGGCCATAGTTCCTCTCATCAGGCTACTCAGTCCACAGACTGTGGAAGTTAAAGCCCCTCTGGGAGACACAACCGAGAATTAAAAGCTCTTTAAGAAGATGTACAGGTTGAAAAAAGCAAAATTCAAATAGTCATCAATGACTGTTCATTTAGAGGAATTCTGGTAAAGGGGATAACCCTAAGATAGATCCTTCTGTTGTGGACATCCCATTCGAGAATCTCCAAATCACAGAATCATCTAGGTTGGAAAAGATCTTTAAGACTGCCAAATACAACTGAAAACTCGACTCTGCTAAGCTGTGTCCCCAAGAGCCACATCCATGTGTCTTTTAAATATCTCCAGGGATGGTGACTCACTTCCCTGGGCAGCCCGTTTCCATGCTTGACAACATTTTCTTTCCATGAAGAAATATTCCTAATATCCACTCTGGTGCAACTTGAGTCCATTGCCATCCATTCTGTTGCTTGTTACTTGGGAGAAGAGAAGGACCCTCACCTGGCTGCACCCTCCTGTCATGGAGTTGTAGAGAACTCCCTGAGCCTCCTTTTGTCCAGGCCAACCCATGCCCAGCTCCCTCAGCTGCTCCTCATCAGCCTTGTGCTCCAGACCCTTCCCCAGCTCCATTCCCTTCTCTGGACACGCTCCAGCCCCTCAATCTCTTTCTCGTTGTGAGGGGCCCAGAGCTGGACACAGGATTTGAGGAGTGGCCTCACCAGTGCCCAGTCAGGGGGACGGTCACTGTCCTGGTCCTGCTGCCACACCATGGCTGGGACAGGCCAGGTGCCAGTGGCCTCTTGCCCCCCTGGGCACATCTGGCTCATGTTCAGCTGCTGTTGACCAGCACCCCCACGGCCTTTCCCACCGGACCCTTTCCAGCCCCTCTGCCCCAGCCTGGAGCTGCAGGGGTTGTTGTGACCCAGGGGCAGGACCTGGTTGGCCTTCATACAATTGGACTCAGCCCATGGACCCAGCCTGTCCAGATCCCTCTGCAGAGCCTTCCTGCCCTCCAGCAGATCAACTTAGTGTTGACTGCAAACTTACTGAGGGTGCACTTGATCCCTTCTTCCAGATCATTGATAAAGACATTAAACAGAACTGGCCCAGAGTACATCACTTGTGATCAGCCCCAGGTGGATGTAACTCCATTCAGCACCATCTTGGACATCCAGACACAGAATAGCTGTGCTGTCAAACGTCAAATACCTGTGAGAGTTCAGCGGTCTCTCTGCTGCTTCACAAGAGCTCAGGTAATTAGCAAACTTTTATCAGCCTGCTGGACTTGCAAGGTGAACTGGATAAGACATGCTCTTACGAGATTGTAAACACATAACCCTCTGTCAGTCACTCCTCAGCTGTTCAGAGTTCTTACTGTATTTTTGTATTTACTGTGTTTTCTCTTTCCCACGTGGTGCTGATTGGTCTTTATTGTCCAGTTTGTTTCTGTCCACCACATGATGATTTATCTAGAGAAGTTTTTCTCCGCTATTGTTTTTTAGTTCATTCCCCAGTATAATTTTGCTTAAACTTTATATTCTCTGTTTGTTGCAACATGAAGCTATAATTCTCCCTTCTGCAAATTCTGTAGCAGTAGCTCTGCTGAGTTCCATTTGATTGGTGAGAGACAACAATTTACATATCTGTATTTCTTAAAAATTCCTTGTGTCAGTTTTGAACCAGGATGAGTGGGTTCTTGGCCAAGAATATGGCCAGTCAAGTCTTGTTCTGTTTTGCAAATCAGTAAATTCGTGTTTCTTAAGATGTATCTTGGCTTGCAAGTCCACAGCAAATTCACCTACATGTTATAATTTGATTATATCTGGAATAAGTAGCGATTTCCTCCTGCTGCTTGTCAAGGTGCAGACATTCCAGGTTGTATTTAATAACACAGCTTGCTAAGGTGACCTCTTTTCTGCATGAATGTTGGCTCTGACCTTCATTTTGTTGAGCTCAGTTCATTACATATTCTCTCTGCCTGCCTCTGCACTCTCTAGGGAACACTCTCATTTCAGTGCACAAGGGGTTTCACTGCTAATGAAAATCCCTAAGCATCACAATTAAAATTTACTCTGCTGTGCTCAGTCTACGAAGAAGAACAATGTATATTGCAGTTAGTAATTTAGATCTCATTAAAACCAGCTTGAATTATTTATTTCCACATCAAGTCAAAGTCATTTACATGCATATATTAAACTTATATCTAAAGGGTTAAACAAAATGAACCACATTCTACCATTAGTCTCACTGGAGCTGTGGACATCTGTTTCGATATAACTTAGCAACGATACTGCTTCAAAAGAAAGCAAATTTTGTGTTTCTTTCTTCAGATTGTCAGAACAAGCTGGTGTCACCATTGCAGAAAAGGAAGACTTACTCCATTGTTGAGTATCTCAATTTCCTTATGCTGCTCAGCCACTTCCTATATTCAAAATATGTTTTAGAGTCTTTCCTTAGAAAATCTATTTTGGCTGTTTCTTGCATTGTTCTGACTAGAACTGAATGATTTTTTAAAACAAGTTTAATTTGAATGATTAAATAAATATGCCACCCATGATGGAGAGAAATGATACAGAGGTATTATCTATGTTTATTTGGGTAAACCTGAATAATCGTTTGTGATAGAGTTGTCTCTGATGTAAATACTTCTGTATTACTGCAAATACTTCCATATCTCTGTGCATCTCTCTCTGTCTTTCACTCTTCCTCTCAGCTGAAAACAGCTCTCTGAATTAAGGGCAGGTTAGAAATGGTAGAAGTCCAACTCATCTCAATTTATATCTCATGAGCTGACAGTCCACAAAAGCTGCAGTGAAAGAGCTGTCCTTGCCTTCTGAGTCACTTACGTGGAGCACACTTACGTACAAGGCTTCTCTGATGCTGGGAGGGAAGACAAAATGTACCTTTAAGATAATACTCCCCATTTCTTTCCTGGCCCAAAAGAGAAGCCTGAACTTTTCCCCACTCACAGAATCTTGGGCAAAGATTTTCCCCACTGACATTTCCTGAAGTGTCCCACCGGGCGTTGCTACAGCAGCAAGGGATGTGACGTTCAATCCAGCATTTATCCCTCCCTTAGGAGGGATTTATCCCTCCCTCCCATGAGTCAAATCTCCATCTCTGCCTCACACTAATTCGTGGCATCGGTCCCTGACCCCTCGTCCATTTGGCTTCAAGCCCCTCCACGGGCAGCACCAGCAATACCTGCAGCTTTTATCAGTTGTGTTTCACCATCATCTCTGTTATGGATACTCTGTAGTTTTAAGTGACTGGAAAATTGAGCAAATTCAATATATTTAAAAGGAAGATCCTTTCCTTACCACAGTGAATGAGGGTATTCTGCATATTTTTGTTTAACATAAGTAAAAACCCTAAAAAATAGACTTAAATTAGGATTAGAATTGAAATGGGAATTGAATTCATCAAATTGAGCCTTAAATAAAATTAATAGTAATGGTAAACTGTAATGAAAGTGAGATGTGTGTCTCGAGAGTCTTAATTCAGTACAATATTAACTCATTTTTCTTCTTGTTATAACTTCAGTTCTTTATTATAACATTACATTTAAATGGAATTTTTCCTTACGGACAGCCAAAAGACATTATGTTTGTGAAATGTACACAGAACATGTGCTTAGCATTTGATACCCTTTGACTGAATCAATAAATATCCTCCCTTAGGTGGACTTTCAGAAGCCTTTGAATCAGACTTTAAGCCAGGATTCTAAAACTCTCAGTATATACAAAGTTAATGAGGCTCAATGTTGGTAGAAGTACCAGGAAGAAAAGCATTGGACTTCCCGTGTTGCACTTAGAGTTTTCCTTCTGGACCAATGAAAGTATTAGAAGACTTCAAGACAAATATATCCAGTGAATAAATTTCAAACTGTGACCTTGACAAGATACAATTTTTTGAAGTCTTAACAAAACATTATGAAATCTGAAAGTCAAATCTCTAGTTTCTTAAGTTCAGTAAGCAGGCGTTATCCCTGAAATATCATGCGCAGGCAATTTATTTTCTAATTTATTAACATATTTTGAAGTTTAAAATATATTAATTTATGTTCAATCATCAGCAACTCATATTTTTTGATTTTAGAGCTTTTCCTTTGATGTTAAAAACACACTAGGGCGTAAATCACAGTGTTGTAAATTTTTAAACTACAGAAAGACTAACACAAAATTTTTAAGAGGCAGAGTATGTTACTGTTATTGTAGTAAGGAATTTTGTAATACTGTTGATGTTTTCCTACTTCTAGGTTGCAAACTGGAAAATCTGAAACTAGTACAGCAGCACTGAATTATGTCAAGTAGCTTTCTGTATAACCGCCATTGTGCGACAAAGAATGGCATTTTTGGCATATAATACTTATGTATGGAAGTCTCTTACAAGGCAGAGAAGTTCTGCTGATAAAGGAGCAAAAGATGAAATATCATTTGCGAAATAAGTGGTGTCCTGCAGGTTACTCATATATGGAGAAACCAGGCAAAGAAGTGGAGATTAAGAGGGGCATTTTTCACGCAAGTAAGGAAGAAAAAGTATTCTGTGTGTACAAGCCGAAAAGAGCAATTTGTTGGTCAAATAATGACCATAGGCTTAGGTGTGTGAATGTAACAGAATGCAGCATTCACATCTGAATGGTTCATAAAATAACTCTCTCAAGATTTTGTTTTGGTTTAGGCACACATTCTTGGGCCCATTTCTGAGAATGCACACCTGGCTTTAAGAATTGATCAATGTTTTCTCATCAAAAGGTAAAGTGATGACCTCAAAGACATTAACAGCACGGTACATGTTCCCAGGGTATGTAGTATCCTTGTCATGGAAAGTAGCAAACACTTCAGATATAAATTAAGAAATAGGATGTGTATGGTAACTATTCAGAAATAAGGGAGACAGAAATTTTCTACATTACATGCAGATCTGAATGAATTCACAGTGGCACCTCTTCGGGTCAGCTTTTCTCATTGTGTTCTCCAGTGAAAAGGATCTAAGGTGTGCTGAGTTCAGGCAGAATTTTTTGTGTGTGCATTTATGATTCATAATAATCTTGGACACCTTGGGAAGTGTTACAGAGAAGGAGAATTTTAAAGGAAATAAAATCTAAACATTGTAAAGTAATGCTCTTTTTAAAATCTCACTGTGAGGATCAGTGACTAAAAGGACCATGATGCTCAATTATGAATATTTTATTCCTGTGTAGTGTAAGATCTTTCAGATAAAATGCATCACATTAGTGAAAAACCCAAACACCTAGTTCATTAAAAGATAACTGCATCATGAAATACAGAAAACAGCCTCTTGAAAGTGCTTGGCAATGCACATAAAGCACTTTTACTTAATTCAGTTTGAAACTCAAGCATTGCAAAATCACCAGGCTACATTTGCCTTATCGACATAATTTATGAAGCAGAAGTTCTGGAACTGCAGTTGTTTGCTTAGTTTCCATTTTCTCCTCTATTCTCAGTAAAATAATCATGTTCGTCCCTAGAAGCAGGGAAGAAAAAAAAGAACTCTTCTTCCACAGTAGTTTACAAAGTGTATTCAACTCAGATTCCCTGCACATTAACACCCCTTAGGTACTTCAAATGCTTTCTGTTTGTGTATGAAAGTGTTCATACTGGAATTTTCTCACTTTTGAGTAATTGAGTGCAATATCTTCTAATGATATTAGAACCACAGTGCAATAAAATATAAAAGGATGCTGTCACTAGCTGATTCAGTTACATTTTTCACATCAAATTTTAGCACCAGAGACTGTGAAATGTCTAATATTATGGTCTCCAATTCTTATAAATTCGCGATCATGGATCAGGCCTAGCAGAAGCCTCAGAACCATCTGGCTGGAGCTTGAGACCTCTCTCCGGAGAGCAAATCAAGTGTCAGAGTGCATCTTTCTGTTAGCTGGAGTGAAGCAACTACAACTTACTGTTTCAAAGCTTGTGGTTTGGAAATAACCACAGTGAACTGAAGATAACTCCATGATTGCAAACTCGGGATTACTCCCCCTGTAACCACGCTGACATGGAAGGGATCCATGGGCAGAACCAAGCCCTTAACTCTGAGAGGTGTAACCATCACCAGCTGCATTTTTCCAGAGCTTCACAGGAGTGTGTTAGGAAGATGTGTGGAGTGGTAAGAGGATCATTACAGAAATGAAGAGTCATTGTGACTGTCAGTAGCAACAATTTAAACTTTGCAGTAACCTTTACCCATGGAAAGTCTCTTTGTAATTAGTGGAATATCTTTTGTCAGCGGGAAGCTGGGTAATGGATACTGAGCCTTTCTTGGCTGAAGAGATAATGAAATACCTTTGGGGATACAGGACTGGATCTGAGGATGCAGAGCCGCAGAAAAGTGTAATTAATAGAGGAAATTTCATTCTTTGTAGCACAAAGATTGTCATCATTGAAGAGGATATTACAGACCTTATTCTGGTATTCCCAAAATAGCCTGAGCTACTATGGTAAAATTCCTACTGTGGATAAGGCAACACGAGAGTTGTACTTTACTATTTCTATGAAAGCACAATATATCTAACCACCAAGGCAAAAACCAGACTAGCATGAGACAGAGGAATGTCACTGATGTGTAACAGCAGAGCACTGGTAAGTCCTGGATAATATTCACAATCCAGTTCTCAATCTAAGAAGTCATCAATAATAACTGCAGTTATTACAGAGATAGAAGAATCTCTTTAAAGAGAAGGCTTCTGAAGCCTTTTGCAGCTGAATGGTGAGGTGGTTTCCAGGCCGGATAGACAAGTCAGATTCTGGCAAAAGGGTCTTTCCCCACCGTGTTGGCTTTGGGGTGGTGTCCATGGCAGAATCTTTTACAATTCTTTTAGAAATGGTAGCAAAGGAATTTAGTGAGTGGTTGTGTTTGAATGTCCATTCTTCCCAGCTAGAGTTTTTATAGAGGACGTCTCAGAAGATCCCCCATAAACCACGGTCTGAATTCCTCTCCATCGTCACGCAGTGTCCGGTGCTGCATTGCCACACCAGTGACTGATGCTTCGCTTACTGGGATTCCCCGAGTAGGTGAAGGAGTTTCTGTGAAGACAGGGTGAAATGCTGAGCACACAGGTTGCAGAAGAGAGGTCAGTTCTTCTGTCATTTCTTTTAGACTTCAAAGGAAATTAAAATGCACAAACAGCTGGTGCACACCTGCTCCTGGATTTCGGTCCTACTTGCCTCATATCTTCAGCTCAGAAGACTTGCACTTTTCTATATTCTTTAAGTGTTACTTTTCAGTATTTTCTAAATCAATTTGGCTTTCATGGTTTTGGTGTTATACATGAGATACAAAAGCTTTTTTAAAATTGTTTACCAGAAAAAAGAACAAGAGACCAAAGAAGAAAAAGATAAGAAATTTAAAGTATTCTGTATGCCTTATTTATATAAATTGAATGTGTATGGATATTATATGTATGAAATCTAGAGATGCTGAGAAAGTGAAATTTGTATCCCAAGAGAAATTTCAACATTTTCATGCTGGTTTTATCTTTGAGTAAAATGATAATCAAAATATTGTTACGGCTTTCATAACAAAACCGTAAAAAATCCTAACTTAAGAAACATTTCTATGAAAATATTTCATAAAAATTATAGGGAATATCAGCAGATTGGTTTTATATAAAATACTTTTTAAATTGCACTTGAGAAATTAACTGCAGTGGGTTTCAGTGTGCGATTCTTTTTATTATTGCCTTTTAGACCAAACTTCATTACTGTTCATTAAATAAAACATAAGTAAATTATAAACAGCTGGGAGGGTTGTGCTGTCCTGGAAGAAATCTGAGATTTAATATATAAAATAATTTATGACCTAAGTTGTTGATTCTTCAAATAGTTTGTATAAAATGACTTAGTGGCTTGAATTACCCTTGGTGGACCATTACTGTGAAATCACATTGTTTTGTGACACATGGATGGTAAAATTGTTCATATATTCTTTGTTGTTTACAGTAAAATATAAGTAAGTGAACAACATAAAAGGAGAAACTACAAGAAGAAAACTCTATAGGTGAATACGATGAGGCTGGAATAAATTACTGTGTTGCACAAGGTCTTCATTACGTTCCAAATGTGAACAAAAGGATCAGTGGCCACATGAAATATTAATTGTTGGCATTTTGTACAATATCCAGAGAGAGTGTGCCACAAAAAAGCAGTAATCAGATGTAAAACACCCCCCTGGGTAGGTTTTACTTTTCGGGATGAGAAATAAGACTTTCAGCTCAATAGACCCGAGGTACTGCTGTAGGCATATTTGACTTGCTTGCACATTATGACCTATGACAAATAAATAAAATAATAGAGATCAATTACAACAGAAAGGAATTGAAGCACAAATGCCAAAAATAGTGTACTTGTCTGTTCAGACTGAGACTCATTCATCTACAGTCTGGCATAATCTATGATTGATTTGCAGATGTTAAGAGCAGTTGTTCTCCTTGAGCAGAGGCAAAGATCCACATTCTTCTTCTGGAGAACAGGTTAGATGCTCAGGCCTGAAATCTCTTAAAGCACACACTTTAAATTACATCTGTTCAATAGTTTATGTAAACATATACACAATATTGACAGAGAAAATATTTACCCTGAGATATTCTTAGATGTGGTCTTTGTGTTTTAACCTCAAGCATTATGTTTATTCTTAATTAACTTAAATTGTCTTAAACAGATTAAACATAAACCAGTCAGATTAGTTATTATGTGTGAAGACAGCAGGATGATGAAAAGAGCCCAGAATATGATAAACTAGGAGGATACATCTGCTTTTTACCTCAGAAGGAAACTTTTCACCCCTTTTTTCTTAATTTTTCTCTGAGTTGTCTCCAGCTGCAAGATTTGTTTCAGGCTCTTTTTATTACAGCGGACTGCCATAAATTAGCACCAGGCAACTGAGAATTCATGGGGAAGTGTGTTTATAAAATGTCTTTTTTCTTTTAATAGAAAACTTCAACACTTATTAATAAGTTTGGGTCCGGATTTTTCAAAAGTTTGACAACTTTTCTGAGTTAGAAGCTTACCTTCTGTCTGCAAAACCAACAATAAAACACTTTTGGTTCAGGTGTTGAGGCATCTCTTTTGGAGCTGTGTTTGTCCTGTGTGCTCTGTGCCTAAGTTCAGAATCCCTGTGCCTGTGAAAATTTACTAAGAGCCAGTTAAGAATTTAGTCAGCTTCTATGTCATTGCTTTCTCCCTCAATGGGAAGCCAACCTCTGAGGCTCTGAACATCTGCTGCTGTGCAGCAGAATGACAGTGCTGGTGTCAGAGTGTAGCACTGGTGCTGGAATTAGGGACAACTCCATCCTCGTTTAGCATATGGCAACATGTGTTCTCATCAGTCATTTATCTGCTAATATGTGCCTACATCTGAATGGTAATGAGGGGGAGAGAGGGATGAGTGAAAGCCTGCCCTTGGATATGGAGAGTTCTTTGGAATCATCACACACAAGGTTAAACAAAGATCAGCTGAAATGAGTTGCTCCCAAAAGTCCACATCACACACTTAGCACTAATTTCTACAGATAATTGAAAATCTTCTAGCATTTCTGTCAGTTTCTATGGTCAGTTCTGGTACTGCCCCTATAAGGGGCATGTTTAAGTAACTGGTAGGAACCAGGATTATGCCCATGAAACACTGACTAAAAGCTCTCAATTGAAAGAACTCTGTATTGGAAAAACACACTAGATTTTACTTTAATAATTGAAAAGGAACAGTGTTCTTTCTCTGGTAAATTCTTAAACCTGTATAGAAATGGATGAAAACTTTACTGATAGTTGTTCCCAACTGATGACGAGATGATGGATAAAACCAGAACATCCTCTTCAAATACCTTATCTGAGCAGTTATGGCTGAAAAATAAATATGAGATAGTCTTAAATTTGTATTGTTTCAAGGCTATATGACAACACTAATGGCTCTTCACATTGCTTTGTTTTTTCCTTTCAATACTGAAGTGTGTGTACACTTTTGTGTATTTCTATAAATCGATGTGGTTGAAATTACGTGGCTGAAACATTTGCCATAATATAATTTACTGTATCTCACTGAAGCTCATGTTTGGGTATTCTGCTAGATGTTAAATTGGAAGAAATGTGGAATTGGTCCAAAATTTGAAAAATTTGTAATCTCTACTCCATTACAATTTAATTTTTTTTTTTTATAATCAGGATATAGGTTTGAATAAATGTCAACAGACCTGATACAAGATTTCCCTCAGGGGTGCATCTAGATCTAGTCCTAAGAGAACAATCCAGCTCCTGTTAGAATGGATAGCAAGCTTTCCATGACCATTAATTATTTCTGGATTGGACCCTAAACTATTTCCAAGTGTGCTCATCTGAAGTCCTACAGAGAACCGTTTTACTAGAAAAAGCCATACTTGCACAGGTGATGTCAACCTTTGTGTGAAAGATCAACCCAGTGGGATTAGAAAAATAAATATATAACTTGTTGCGATATTGGAGTTATTTCTGCTACTGCTTGGCTGGGGAACACGCTCAAGTTACCTGCTTTCCTTTTGGTCATGGACACTATTCCTGCATTGAATCAATTGCTGTTCCTTTGTGCATACTCCACGACATTGAAATTTGCTCCTCAAACTATTCTAATGTTTAATGCTTAAATTAGTCTGCTCTGTTTAAATGACACTTTTGGCTTCGTACTCAGGAAATTATTTTGCAGTAAAAATGAAGGACAACAGAATAACCAAGGTCTCTCAGCTTCAGAAGATCCCTGAGACAATCCTGATATTTTAATGTGATATTAGTATTTTTTATACAATTATACCAGGAGTTTTTGACATTTCTAATGGTAATTCTGGTATTTCAGAAGACGATTTCCCAAAGAAGAGTAAGTTTTAGAGTATTTTTAAAATTCAAGTGATCAGTTTGAATAGACTTAGGGCAGCAAGTATCCGTAAACAAAAGTTCACAGAAAGGTGCTGCCTTGGGGAACGAAGTTCCCACACAGGTTTTCTTGGTGGCAGCTTGGTTAAAGTGTCCTCTGGCTTCAGCTTTTTTCCAGTGATCCCTCAGCTGGGATAAGATACGGAACCTGTTGCTGAATAGGAATTTGACCCGAGTTTGTAATGACCAACCATTTTTTAAATTATTTCTGTTGTCCCAGGACAAACAAACAGGAGGTGGAATAGAGGTAAGAATTGGTATTTAAAGATGTAGGGAATGGGAACTGCATGTGTTGAAACAAAAGACCTTAGGATAAATGACCACACTGAATTTTACATTTTGTTTATTACATTCGTATCCATTTTCTATTTAAAAGGATTTTTAAGCAAATCAGGCTTTCTTGTGTCAGCTGCACGGGACAAAGAGTAGCTGCCACATGTTACAAGTGAAGGTGGCTGCTGGAATCCAGAGTGCCTTGGTCTCATTTTGCATTGCTGTGCTCTGTTGGGAAAGCGTAAATTGAAGCTGCATAAGAAGCAGGTTCTGGAAACTCTCTTTAACATAGAAGAACACTTTAAGTTAGCCAAGTCTTTCAATGCTGCCAGAGGAGGAAATCCTATCCCCACTTGCTCATTCTAGCCACCACTTTTTGTTTACACGAGTGTGATCCCTGTAATAATGCAAAAACCCCAGAGTCTGGAAACCAATGTGTATTTATTTTGCCTGGTGAGTCGTAACTGGGATCAGTTCCCTGAGCAGCTACCTGAACATTTCTTCTGGCTGAAGTGAAGGGAGGGTTTTGTGAGTATGTGGAGGGCTTTGAGTAGCAACATTGGCTTACAACAGCTTTCAGTGCTCAGGCAACTGTGAATGCACTGCTCAAGGAAAGACTGGCAGCTTGCTTTAAAACTAGGAAGCAAATGGAGAAAAGTTTACCTTGGTCTGGAATTTGGTCTCACTGTATCTCTTGCATTTGTAAATCAGTGCTACACAGATTAGTGCATGCATCACCAAGCCCACAAAGGAGATATAGGAGGGTGTTCTCTCTGCCAAGCTCTGAGTTTTGTGCTACTTCCATTAGCTGGGTTAAAAATACAGCCCAAAGCATGAAACCATATGCAGAGAGTAAAAGATGTGCTTCAGTCTATCTTTCATCTGGACATCTGCAGTTTCATGACTCTTTCCCAGCTTGTTTGTATTAACCTGACTTTATATCACAGCTTCTTTTTGTGCTTTGTCCATTGATGCTCCCTCTTGGGCAGCCTGTCCCTGCCTGTGTGGTGAGAGCACAGTCTGTGCATTAGGATATGCCTGCAGTTCCTGGGACTATTTTCTCTGTTCACTCCTTGAAATTAAGGATACAGTTAAAAGAAAAGGCACTATACGGAATCATGTCTTCAGTTTGCATCCTTGTATCATATACAATGAAGATAGTCAAGACAAAACAGATTAACCTGTTTTCCTGGTCCTCACATTTATTAGTCATCTACAATTAAAGAATGCTAATCTGATGGGGCAAGTGGTCAGCTCCAGGGGCACATTTCCAATTTCTCTCACCTCATTATATTATTGCAAGGGGAAAGCAGTCAAATCCTTTTTATACTATTATATATTTCAAAGAATAACATTCTTGCCTGGGCTGAGACTTTGTCTGACAAGTTTCAGTGCCATTCGAGGCCTTTATGCTTGAGCTATAAACCAAGGCAGGGAATAAAGGATTTTCATAATAGAAATGCTCTTACACCACATTAATTGTATCAGCATGAACTGTGGCACTACAATCAAGGTTGTTTTAATTTGACTAAAAATGAATAGATTACTGTGAATCAACTGCAATCTAATAAGGGTCTTATTGTAAAACCTACTGATAAAATGGAATGGAATTGTTCTGAACTGTGCTCTTGGGAGTGAGATTTCAAAAGAACTTAATGCTGCCTTTTCTAAATCTTTGATCAGTGATACTAAGGGAAATATAGGCACACCTATATTGGTGTTACACACTGAAAAGTGCTATATTGAAAAAGTGTTTCCACTTTTCATTAAACTGTTGCTAGATTATTACTAAAAGAGAATTCTCTTCTTTAAAGCTTTAGTCTGAGAGGAACTGAGCTGCTCCTGGGTAGAGTTGTGTTCCCTAAAGTCCTATTGTCTGTACAGGAAGCTGAGGGTGCTTAGCAATTCACAGAATGCGGCTCATGAGCACAGAAAAAGAGGCAAGTAGATTGTTTAAGATGCCTAAAACAGGAGTAATTCATCCCAGGCTTAAACAGTTGTTTTCAGGTGGACTCTAAAATGAGCCCATCTCTGCATTGTCCCAAAATGTTGTCTAAATAACTGTGTTTTGACTAAATATCTCAATTTTTTCGTGAATAAAGTTAGGAGGGAATAAGAATCACAGTACATTTTAGTGAAAATACTTTTGCTCAGATTATTGGTAATCTGAGCCCCAGATTGCTTCACGATTTCCTTGGTAAAAGACCACATGCTGAAGGTTAAGTTACAAGTAATCAAACCTTGTCTGTGTGTTCAATCTTCCCCCAGAAAGAAGCCAATATAAACTTTATATAAACTCACACCTGATCATACAAAATGTAAAACACATTTGAATTTTCAGGAATTATTCTGTTATCCCACAGGCTTTTTTATTAATGCTGCTATTTAAGAGTTCAAAATTTCTATTTCATGACTAGAAATATGAAGTCTATTTTCCTAGTACTTTAGACACATATTTTGACAGCTTTTCTATGTTGCTGAGTGTATTGATTCTGAAAGTTTTGTAAGTGGCTGTTTGACTAAGCATTTGTGCCATCAAAGCTATATTTGTCATTTGCTATTTTGAAGCAAAAAAATTCAAATGGAAAGAAAATTGGCATGTATAAAACTATCAGGGATATTCATAGATAGAATTAATAATGATGACAGCATCTGAAAGCATTTTAACTTCTACTTGCAGATGTTAACCAACTTTAAACTGTCAGAGTTCAGGCAAAGAACTGTGTGAGTTGTCTTGATTAGTTTCCCTTTGCTGTTACAGATTTTTTCTGCCTTCTTTTGAAGGACCGAGTACTGAAAACTGTCAGATGCAAAGTACTGGACTATATGCAAGATAGTTTATACCAGGATGGCAGATCCTATGATCCTAGACGCTTTTTCTAATTTGCAATTCTCATATTTTTTTTTTCCCAAGCCTCAGTCACACTGTCAAGGAGAAGAAATAAGTCTCTGTGATTTAGCCGACCAAAAATGTCAGAAATCATGAAAAATGACTGGTCCTATAGTCAGTGATCAAAGAAAAGGAGAGAGAAGGAAAATTATGTACCCAGACTATCTGGCAAACACTTATTGATAGGAAATGCATTTGTTGAACTTAGGAACATTTTATGAATGATTCATAAACAGGGTAGTGGTAGATTTTGCAGCGAGTAGAATCAGTAGAAAATAAGTATAAAAACCTTGAAAAAACAATGTTTGATATTCTCAAATTAATCACTTAACTGAGGCTCTATGGTTCAAATTAGTGATCACTTAATTCAGACAGTCATATTAATCTGAATTGTTTTGAACTAATTGTAGATTTATTATCTACATAGTGAGGCAGGATGCTAAGGAACAGGATTTTCTTCTCTTCACCTCTGTTTTAGAATTATTCAGCTGTGTTTCGCTCAGGTATTTTGTCATTTCTGACTTCTGATCCTAATCAGAGCCAAAAGAATAAAGCGTAGAAGAAGATGCAATCAAATGTAAATTTAGTTACAACTTAGGCAACTAAAGACAGGAATATGTTTTATTTTAAATTAACATGCTTGTTTATCTCCTATCTGTAACATTCTTCAGTGACAGATTTTTGTGTCATTTGCTACAAGTGTTGTTCCTGTTTTAGCTCTGTGGCTTGAGCCTATTTCAAGCTGAGCATATGCGTTAGTGGCCACAGAGCTGGAGTCAGTGTCATTCCTCCCAGCAGCTCTGGAGGTATTCCACGTTTCCTTGCTGCCCTGGGAATCCTGCCCATGATGCTGCCAACCTCCCTTGCTCTGGGAAAATCTTGTCATTCCAGATCTCTGCTGATTATTGCAAAGTACCAAGTTGTTTAAGAAGATAGTTATGAAATATTGGCTTTTTCTTCATAATTAATTTATTTTTTTCTTTATCCATAATAGCTGCTCATTCCAAACACTTCTTACTCATTGAGAAAGCTCCATCACTCACAGATGCTGTATAGATTTTTAATTTTCTCCTGTAAATGTTATATGATGCCTGTCAATTACCACTTTGGTCTAAGGCTTTAGGAATTAGATCAGCCTCATTAAAGTAGAACAAAGTAATTTCAAAGTAAACTGAATATTTTGTGCTGAGCAACCTTAAAAAAAAGATACACTAATCTAAAATTGCCATTTTCGTATTGATCAGCCAGGCTTTCTTTCCTTGAAACGCTCTGTAATGCATTTCCATTCAAATTAGGTATGGAAATAACCACTGCTTGCAGCTGTTAATGGGCAACAGAGTGTTTCATGTCAGAGCTTGACCTTGACACTTGCATCTAGCTCTGTGTTCCAGCTCCCCAGCAATCTTACATCTGTGGATATTTAGAGTTTGGTCCCTTCTAGGGGCCTCTCTCATATTAATGATAAGAATTTAAATGCATTCTTGAACATACGTGGAAGTCCATGGGAGCAGAATAGATTCTGTTTTAAATGTGGACATTATTAATCACATCTTAATGTTTTATTGAATAAAGATGGATGTAACTGTTGCTTAGATATTTCCCTGAGTCAGTGATTTGGGTTGGTCCATTACTGTATATGGCCACCCGTGAGTTTTAGATGTAAATCTGAAGCCTGTGAATCTTTGGGACAGAACAGATATGTGTTGTGGGCTTTAAGATTCAATGTGAAAGCTTTAGAATAATGTTGTCAACATTGTTTGCAAAATAACTGCAGTAGCTATATATTCTATCTAGTCCAGATGGATAAAATCTCTAAGGGACATTTGTTTTTATGATCTCTAACTTATTATTCTAATGCCTAACTTTTATGAGGCAAACTCATTATTTTTAGCAGTCTTTCACTATCTCTTAAACGCAGTGAAAGGCAAAAGAGGACCACAAATTTGTTATATTTAAAGCTACTGAACCAAATTTCAACAATTACTATAGACCTTGTGCTTTTCTTAAATAAAAATAAGGGTAATTGTCTCTTGACCAAGGCTTTTACCGTCTGAATAAAACTCAGACATTATATTGAAGGCTTTGTCTCTATTATTGACTCAGTGATGGTTGGTGATAATGTTCCATCAGGCTGTGTTAAATTCAGTGTGATTTGGCTCTTGAGTTCAGTCCAATACATGCAGCGTAATCTGTGTTTCAGAGCTGTTAAAAAAATCTGAAGACAGACACAGAATCATAAGAACAGGATTGATGTGACCTCAGGAGATCACTGGTTTCCTTTACTAATCCCAGAAAGATTCAGCTTTACCTGTATATTTGACAGCCATTTGTCCAACCTGTTTTTAAAATAGCCTGGTGACGCAGAATCCCCATTTTCTCTCAACAGTTGTGTTTTAGCTCTTAATTCTCTTGCCATTCAGCATGTTCTTAATGTATAGGATAAGACTCCCCTGTGGTAACTTAAATCCATTACTTATTGTCCTGGAGAACAGATCAGTGCTTTCCTCTCTTTGCCAACCTCTTGCTGACATCAGCTGTCATTTGAAATAAATACTCATTTCCCCCTTGGTCTTCTTTCGGCTAAATAAAAGCATTACTTTCCAGCTTTCTTCAGAGGTTCTGCTGGAAATGTCTTGGGTTTTGCTCCTTTTTGAACTTTCTTCAGTTGATCCAGCTCCAGTGTTGTGCCCAAATCTGATGCAGTACTCCAGCTGAGCCCCACTGATGTGACAGACTTCAGGTATCTTACGTACAACACTCCTACACATATCTCCTGGTAGGTTATGGCCCTGTGGACACTGTTCCATTTTTGGTCCATTAATTCTCAGATCACCTTCTGTAGAACCATTCCTATTATTCTACCTTGGAGCTGTGTGTCACCTCGTGGCCCACACTGAATTACTTATCATTTACTGATTCTACTGCATCCTTTCAAATTCCATTCCTGTCTTCTAAAGTACTTGCCATCCCTCTCTAAATGTTATCATCTTCATCTTAAAGTGCTTTCTATTCTGCCATCTAAACCATCAACAATGAACCTTGGCGTCTAGAGTACGAGGTGGATTTAGGACGGCAGAGCTCTGCTGATGGCAAACTTGAACCAGTTCTTTATGGGATCCAGTTTGCCTCTAAAATAGTTTATTTGTTCCACTTTTACCTTTATTATTTACTTGTGGAGTACAAGTGTTCAGGGCTCTGAGAACTGGCATGTCCTGGTAAGTCTCATATCACAATGCAGACGAAAGGAATGACGCATTTTGAGCTGGCTAGAGTGGAAATATTCCTATTCCTTATGAATGTGGAAGACACCTTGGAGGTTTGGCAGGGTCAAGCTTGAGTGAAAAACAGGTGGGCCTGAACATGAATGATTGGGTTTCTCTGATCTGTTAATATTAGAAGAACATATTGATCATTCGTGAACCAATTCTGTTGGGGTAAAACCAATCCACAGCTCCACTGCCCACTTGCATGTGCAGCGCAGACATTATCATGTCTTCTCAATACTTTAAAAACGTATCTGTAATACTTTCAAATTTTTGTCTTCACATCTTGATACAGGTTTCCTTGGAAAACCGAAAGAATTTTTTTTTCATGAGTAATGTATATTATGTCACTAAGATGCAGTTTAAAAAAAATTCATACACTTTATGCTGAATAATATGAAGGAGGGAGTTTTCTCCATTCATGCTGACCAGAACTTTGTCTCAAAAGAATTTAATTTTAAGTTTGCTAAAAACTGAAAATATATATTTGGGGAGATTTGAATCTTTCTGGCCAAATCAAATTTCTCATGTTTGCCTCCTATAGAATGGTCTCATAAGTGAACATTCTTTAATTTTTAAACAATGTTTAAGCAGATTTTATTTGCTTTATTGTAGAGAAAGATAATATTCAGACTTTTTTTTACTATTTTATTAATCTTTGTTCCAAAATATTGAAAGTCTAAAAATATTTTATATTCTTATGTAAATCATGCAAGCCAGGACATTTACATCCTTTTAAATAATCAGACCATGATAATATGAACGAAGAACACTGCAAGTAATTATGAATATATATTTCTGGAAAGTCGTACTAGAGCGATGTTTCAGATAAAGTTTTATTAAAACTGAAAAAAGCCATTTAATCATTTCCTCACAAATGTTTAGTACTGAGTACTTCTGACGCTGTATCAGCAATTTGTTGTGAAACAGCATTAAATGTGAAAGCAAACCAATATGAACCCAAGGAATCCTCTTAGGGAAATTTCTGTTTGGGTGGCAGAAAAAGGGTTTGATAAATTTACTTTATCATTCCAAAGAAATTACCTAGTTCAACATCATTTGCAGTCCAACATAATTAGATCTTGAGTAATGTGTAACTGATTGTATTTGTAGTGCAAACAAAACCCAACTGTGGCTGTGTAGATCAGAATATTGATGATTTCATATGGAAAAATAGATTAGAGACACAGATGGCTTCAGAGACCACGCTGACACTACAGCTTTCTGAAACTTTACAGCTGCTAGCAGCATAATCTTGCACTTTTGCAGCTACTGAAAGGTGACCAATACGGGACACTGGATTTGTGCTAATTCTGGGAAGGTGCAAAGACATCTCTAAACCAGAGAGCCTGTAGCTTGTGTAGATACCAGAAAAAGTCAGAGGAAAAGGGTCAGCTTTTTTGTTCCTTGACGTCAGCACTGCGCTCACTCTTTGCTGAGGACAGCACTGTGCAAAATGCTACTATTTATTCCATACCAGCTCTGAGCTGTTTAATCCTTAATCTCTGGGTTGATGATTTTTTGTCATAAACTCTCAAAACCCAGAATAAATGTCAGAATATTTTTATATTTGCATTCCTGTGAAAATGTTTTCTCTGCATACTCATATCAGATTTTGACATTAAATGTGCCTCCAGCACTCAGAGACACATCCAGACTGAATTCACTTGACAGCTGGATCATAAATGAAAGACAATCTTGATGTTTAGCACCATAAAAATGTTGATGGGCATTATCTGATTACTATCAGCTTAATTCAGTGTACCAACCCACCTTTGTGTATTGTGCTGTGCAAGTCCTTTATTAAAAAGTGTAACAGAGAAAAGAAGGATTCTTTTAGACAACATTTACAGGCTCAGGTTCAACTATTACTGAAAGAAATACAACCAATCAATACATTAATATATTAAAGAACATCTGTGATCCTACCTGCTTAAGTATTTATCACTCTCTGTTATGATGCATGGGGATTTGCAGGGCTGTTAAGTAAGAGGTTAAATAAGCGATGAATTTTTATTTCAGGAAGAGATATAGGAAACAAATACAGCGGAAATTTAATTAGCTGAATGGAATTATGCATTTTTAAAATGGTTTTGGCAAAGTACAGAGGAATAGAAAATGAACCAACTTATGTAAGCACAAAACTGATGGACCTGCTCTGAGTTTATACGAAGAAAGTTTCCTTTGGAGGCATGTTTAGTTCTTTAGGAAATAAAAAAAGATGGTTAAAAAGTATTTGAAACTGCAGAGCAGGGTAGCCCCGCTGATCATTTGGACTCAGGGAGAAATCTCAAGATTGAGCTTTGTGTAAAGCAGAAAAGATTAGTCATCATCAATAGTTATTTAACTGTAAGATTGAAAGGCTTTAGAAGAGATGAAATGCTTCAAAGAACTAAGTAAAATGTGAGTTGGTATGAAAAAGGCAGCTTTTTAGTAAATAATGAATCTATCTTATTAAATGATTAATATTTCCACAAACAGATCATTCTTTAATCTATTTAATATAAGCATAGGGGAGACTAATGTCTGGGACTTGGAGCTAGAAAAATTGAAATAAAGAAATTGAAATAAAGAGAATATATAAGTGTATATAATTAAGTATTATTTCCATTTGAATTATTAGTTGACTCTGTCACATACTGCCTTCCATCAGCTCTACCTGCCATTCTATAGCAAGGCTCTCAGTCATAAACTAATCTGAGGGTCCAAAGCTTCTTTATACAACAAGAGAAAAAGAAATTGTTCTGGTGTTTATTCTCGGTCCTGCTGTCTTCGAAAGCTGGGACCTGCACCGTGCATTCTGAAAGATCAGCTGTGCCCACACAATAAATCTGACACAAGAAACACTTTGAATTCCTCCTGTTTCTTCAAGTATCTGGTATCGGATGTTCAGAGCTGCCAGAGTCTGGGAATTCTGAACACAAATAAAAAAATTTCCCAGCCAAAATAGCTATCGTTAGTTTTAAGGTAAACTTCTATTAAGCAGCTTCTAGAAAGATAATCTATTTTAACTTTATTGTTTTTTTATGTAAATCAGATTGATTTCAAGAACTGTGGAGTTCAAAGGATGTTGCTGGCATGGTAATAAGGCCCGGTTCAATCAACAGAGGCTTGCTGGTTTATATGTTGAGCTGACCAAGCACTTAACAAGTGATGTGTTTTGTTGAGATTCTCATCTGGTTTTGTTGTTGTTCAGACTTCAGTTTGTGCTAACAACTCCAAGGAAATGTTCTGAGTTCTGAGAATGTGAAATGAAGCCATCCCAGTGCTGTGTTTCAGTGTAGTCAGAGCTTCTGTAACAATGGGCACTGCCCAAAGAGGTCATTTCAAACAGAGCCAAATCAGTCTTGTATTACACTGCCTGGCTCATCCTTTATTTCCAGACAAAGTCCTTAATTCCCTGTAATTTTCTGCCAGTGTGGTGATACTTGCCCTCTGGGTAAGAACTGCAGGAAGTCAACGTTTAGTCTGGTCAGGTCAATCAGGTCAGTTTAAGGTCACCTCTGCTGCTGAGGCACGGCAAGAGGCTTGAGGGTCTGTCACAGCATCATAACACAATTGCTCTTCCATTAGAGCAGCCTACTGAAAAAGACTTCATGATTACTTCCTTTCTTCACTTCTCTTTTCCCTTTCCTCTCTCTGACAGATTACTTGCCCTAGCACTTTATACAATACTCAGTCTTGCTTAACATTGTCCAGCTGAAATGTTCAAAACTCCCAGATTTCAGAGGCTCAAGTATTTTATGTTTTTTTGCTAAATGAATGGACTGCAAATATGAACTGCTTCTGCCAACAAGACATTTCCAAGGTATGGCACTTGATTTCAGGACACTTGTAAGTAAAGGATTTTGATGAAAGCAATTACAATGATCTTTCTCAACTTTTTGAATTCAAGCTTTATTCATGCGTACTGCTTTTGGTTGGCATTGAGTTAATTTACTTCATAGCAGCTTGTATGATGTTTCAGTGTAGTTTCAGTATGACTAAAACAACCTTGGTTTTAGCTGTCACTGGGCAGAGCTTACCCAGAGCCAAGGCCTTTCCTGCTCCTCTCTTCACCCCACCAGTGAGAGGCACTGGGAGGGGACACAGCCAGGACAGCTGACCCCAACTGACCCAGGGGATATTCCAGACCCAGTGGATCACGCTCAGCATATAAAGCTGTGGAGAAGAAGAAAGGAGGGACATTCAGAGTGATGAGGTTTGTCTTCCCAAGTCACTGTTATGTGTGATGGAGCCCTGCTGTCCCAAAAATGCCTGAACACCCATCTGCCCATGGGAAGCAGTGAATTAGCTCCTCTTTCGGCTTGCTCACACAAGCAGCTTTTGCTTTACCTATTAAACTGTCTTTGTCTCAACCCACCAGTTTTCTCACTTTTGCAGTTCTGATTTGCTTCCCCATCCCACTGTGGGGGAGTGAGTGGCTGAGAGGGGCTCAGCTGCCTCCCAGGGTAACCTGCAATAGCATGTCCTTAGGTGTCTCTGAAAACCAGTTATTTTCTATGTCTTCTTCTGTTAAAAAGGCTGAAGACAGCCAGTAGTCTAACCATTTATCTTTTGACTGTCTGTAGAGTTATAACAATACAGATGGCATAGCTCAGTGTCGAAAAAATCTGTAAGCATTTGACCTTACACTATATCATTCTAAAAAAAACCCAACCCTAAACATGCTTAATCAAATATTTCATTCTCTTGCCTTTCTAACCAATATTCCTTAAAAAGCTGGCTCATGCACACAGATGCTTAAAGGTGCATTTCTAGTCTCCAGGGTATTTTAGAATGACACTGTACAGTCTTCTGTACCAAAAATATTTCTCTGGTGAAGCTCTTTCCCATTTGCCAGGAAAGGGAAAACCATGTTCAACATGAAAGTTAAATTTATTTTTTATTTATCTTCCCTTTTTATGTTGTCCAAAGTGTCCAGAAAGATTCATAGGGAAAAAAAAATCTTGATAAAGGCCTAGTACAAAATACCAGCAGGATGCGGTCATGTGTACACTAATATTTGCTGGGAAGGGCAAGGGGGAGAGAAGGATAAAATGTGACAATTCTTGGGAGTAAAACAAGCCACAAAATGAATGTAAATGAAGAAAATGATAAAGCTTGATCTAATTTGTCTGGTGACCTTTAATTTTTTAATATGTTATGTGTCTGTGGAATATGCTTGGCTATTGATCTGTCCATTACCTGCTCTTGAGCAAGTGGGATATACATTTTTTATTAATTTCCACTTTCTTTTATGTTTCTAGGAATTTGGATCTTTGGAAGAAAAAAATTGCTCTCCATCTCCATAGCAAAAGTGGAAAGTGATCAATAAGTATTATGGGGATGGAATTTTTTTTCGGCAACTTAATTTAAGCAAGTTTCATCCCTAAAATTTTAACTTCTTTCTACAAGAAAGAAAAATGCTGAAATACATAAAATAAGAGGCCATCCTGGAAAAGTGAGAAAGAGTGTGCAAGAAATAACTACACCCAGATGAATCCATTGTGCCCTGTTTGGCATAAAGTGTAGGAGAAGCACAAAGCAGATATCAATATTTTGCTTCTGCTTTTTTTAAAGGAAATAATATCCCAGTGAAATAGAACTTGTGTTTGGGTGGTGGTTTTCGCTCGTCTGTTTGTTTTCCTTCACTTAAATAGTCCTTTTCATCAAAATACTTGACTTTTTCCAGGTGTAAAGCCCAGGGGTATATCCTTGTTCATGTTAAACTAGAGGATTCAGTGGTTCTGTCTGTCCTTAATATTTGTCAATACAGGAAAGGCAACACTCTCTCTTATCAGTGCTGGAGAGAAGGGTGGATTTCTTTACCTCAAGGGCTGGCTGCTGGAAAATTAAAAGGCTGTTGCAGCCTAACGTAGATAAAGAGACACCAAAATGAGATAGTTATTCTCTGGTTTTATTTTCTTGGCATTTAGGTCTTATCTAGAAATGTACTGTGTAGGACAGTATAATAGTAGTATTAATTGCATGCTTTACTAATGAGTGTGGTGACACCTGCAACCACCACGGAGAGCTCCACTCACAACACCCAGGGTCAGCCTTGGTAGCACACACTGTTCAAAAGTGCCTCAGAGAGGTTCTGAAGGAAAACAATTCATCGGCTGTACAGGTATTTGCAAGGTCTTTCTCCCAAGCACAGGGGGAAACAAAGGAACAAGCATTAAAGTGCTGGGCTGCTTCTCCGACCGTGTTAAAATGGGCAGGGGGTGCTGATGCTGGGATGGAAGGAGCTAAGAGGCAGGAAGGGTGATGTCAGAAACATCTCAGACAGACAATGCAACCTTTTCACTGTTGTTGTGCAGAGTCCACCACAGCAGCTGCTCTAAGTGTCCAAACTGTCTCTGACAGCCCTTCTCACGCCCTTCCTGCACTGCATTATTCTAGTTTTTTGGGACGAAGCCGACTACATTGAAGCAGGTATTTCCTGACAACCTCAGGACTTCCAGCAAGGCTCTGCCTGCTGTTCTTCATGTTCCCAAACATTCGTACTACAGAGGAAGAGAGAAAAACTGCAGATGACCCTGCTTTGCAGACAAAAACTTTGTGTTTAGTGACAGGAGTTGGTTTGCAAAGCTGCAGAGGGTCGTACAGCAACATATCAGCGATGTTCACACAGGCTACCGCTTGTATCCAACAACCAACAGAACTTTGTTTTATTCAAAATGATTTATTGGAAATTTGGAACCAGCTGCACGGTGAGAGCTGTGGCTACAGTTACTGTCTTTCAAGCACTTAAAATACATCTTCTTGCTTGAAAAGCTCTTTATCCTTTAGGCTAGACAGTTTAATAAACCAAATAAGAAACCAAAGGCAAACATACAGTAATAAAGCAAAACATAATATACGAAATCAAATCTAATAAACTGAAGTCAAACCTAAATACTGGAAGGGTATCACAAGTAGAGATATTTCCTGGTGCAGGAAATTTCTGTAAACCAGAAATTCAGTAATATTCTTACACAAATTATTTTTCAAAAATTATTTTTTATTTTTCTTGGTCAGTGCTGTAATTCCTTGGAGTCTTTTCAGCTGTGGATGTTGCACAGAACTTCTAAAACTAAGACAACCTCAGAGTAAATTGGTG
The DNA here is from genome assembly GCA_013397725.1 of Rhagologus leucostigma. NCBI lineage: Eukaryota > Metazoa > Chordata > Aves > Passeriformes > Rhagologus > Rhagologus leucostigma. Next base: position 2,315,929 of record VZTD01003620.1, on the reverse strand, counting down.
GAAGAAAGTTCAAAGAGTAGTGTGTAGGGTGAAGTTCCCTGTGTTACATCTCACTTAATGAAGCCTGCAAATGCAGTCAGAAAGACCTTTTAAATTCGATTTCGTAATTTGGCTTAGAACCTGAAATCAACTTACCTCCACAGAAATCAACAATCCTGTAACCACAGTAGTACAGAGCCTGGAAGTGGGTGAAAATTTGTAGGCAGAAACAGAATATAATTTTATTCTGCTTTCCTGGTGCTGGTAATGTCATAAACATCCTGCCATTCTGATATTATTGTGTTAATGTTAGAATATTTGGTTGATGCAAATAGGAGTCGAGATGTAATATTCTTTATATGGCATTGCCCAGAGCAAAGTAAGAACACCATGACAACAAGTAGCCTGCAAGCTGTCATGTTATTTGTGTTCAGCCTGCAGAACAGCTTATAAAAAGCCATCAGCTGACAGTCATCCTGAACGTCAATAGTAATTGAGAGAGAAAGAATAGAAGAATAACAAATGGTGAACATGAAAAAAGCCAAAAAAGGTAGAATAAAACACCCTAGGAACAATACTTTTCCATACACTTCTAGTTTTCTTAAATGACAGTCATTTATTAAAAAATATAGCTTTTCGAGTAAAACCCTTGACTGCAACCACTTTAGCCTTCAGACATCACCATTCCCCCCACAGAGAACTTTACTAATAAAAGGTGACAGCACACAAGAAACCCTTCTAAAATTTTACTGAACAAAACTATCAAGCATTTATTAAATTGACAAAGATGACTACAGGGATATGAAGAAATTTCTTCTGAAAGTACACATATTACATAGAAAAAATATCTGCTGAACAACAGACTCTGTGAGCAGTAACACAGCATTTAAGAATATTGCCCAAGGTGCTGTCAGCATCCTTACAGATATACCTCTTGTGATTAAGCCTCACAGTAGTCATTAAACTATTTTTATTTACTGCAAAATCATCTTTCATTGTTTACAGTTTTGGACTAGCTTATTGTTATTTTGCCATGTACACAAGTAGTAAGTGACTATGAAGCAATGAGTCTTTTTGTACTGGTGAACACGATCACACAGGTCACCGCCCTGGGGAAATTCAGTTCCAGGAAACAAACAAGGAGCAAGAGTCCACATTTTTCAGGGCTGGCTTAGTTTCAGTGGGACTGTTTGTGAGAGCAAAGTGAGTGGGAATTGATCCTTTAACTGTCACTGTTTCATGTGAAATGTAAAGTATGTGAAACTGTAGCCAGGTGTTTTAAAATCTGAATTTTTACACACAACACTCAATGGCTAGACTTTTCTAGATGAAGCAAAAATAAAAATGGTGACACAAAGCTGAAAAGACCTACAATTGGGGTTTCTGGCTGTCCCAGATTTTTCTGTATCCTTTGACACCTAACATATCAGGGAATGCAAAGATAAGCTACTGCTGGTGCAGATGCAAAGCAGTATTTTAGCACTTACCTACGGAAAAATCAAATCTGTCGGAGAGAATGCAGAGCACCGGTAACATACATTGCTGATTTCCTTGAATGACATACGGGATCTAATAAACTACTTTTGCAGTGTGCTGCACCACTTTTCAAATACCGGGGAGCTGAAAACCTCAGCTCGTAGTTGGCTTCATTAATGAGGTACCCCACTAAAAGTATGAGCGGCTCTGCTGACAGGCCATCTGTCTGCTGTCAGCCAGGAATCGATAGCCTGGCCCTCAACTGCATCAGCTGCACAGAAACTTCTTGAAGAATTCAGTGAGCAATCCCTAGAAAGTAAACTGCTTAATTGTGCCTGTCTTAGCTGCCACTGTAAGAAATTAACATCTCAATTTTCTCTAGGTGTTAAGAGAACAGATGAAAAAAAAACAACACCACAAAACAAAACAACCCAACCAAAAAAGCACTGATACATTATTCATGACAGGGAAAAAGAGAAGTAGTGATGGAAAAAGTAAATAAACATATCATCAAGGCCAAGTTTCCTGGGTTTGGACCTAAACCTCTGCTTCTGAAGTTCATAGCATTCCCTCTTAAGAGTTTTCCAAAATATAAATTGCAGATCATCTTGGGAAACACTGCTTCAAATGCACAGTGCCATTGATGTAATTATGATTCAGTGAGGAAAAGCAAAATTTTATTACTTCAGTACATAATTTTTGTCATATGTGAGTTTAGATGAGGGTTAACGAGAATTAATGACCCAATTTGCTCTGATATTAAGGGATTTCAAAAAAAATGAAAGATGAGTATGTTCAAACAGAGGAAGAAACTGAACCTACACTGCACGGCTTTGGATAAGAGCTCTAAACTTAAGGTTACCACATAAGAGGATTGTCCTGACATGAGGTTTGTGCCACATTTTAGAAAGGAGACAAGGCCTTTTCTTCCAGGAAGACATTCCAGCTGTGCGCCCCTGCAGGTGATGACTTCCTGAGACTCTGATTAACTTCTCTCACCAGACAAGAGTACCAGCATTTCCTTGTTATCTAGGTAAGCCAGTCTACTGCCTTTAAATGCCTTTAGAATTAGGTTTCACTGCAAGACCCAGACAGCTCAAGTCAGCTGTGAGAGCATTCCTATACCTCTTTGGATGCAGCACTGATGAGCTGCACTGTGCAAGACAGGGACCAGAAATTAGGATTTCATTTACACTGCAGTGCTGAACTTGTCCATGCCACAGCCACGAGCAGGAACTGCCAGTGCTTGTCTGGCCATCTCACAACAAAACAGAGGGGAAATCATTTGGGCCACCAGCTCAGGGATCTCTAACAAAGAGATCTTCTAGCTGCAAGGAACAGTCTGGCCTTTTTCTCTCATCTCCCAAAAATCTCACCTGAAATAAAATCAGTTTCATAGAATTTAATTTATCTGCTACAGAAGTATAAACAGCTGAGTCAAACCTGCTGGCATTTGCAATACGAACGTTGGTCCAATTATTGAGACTGACAGCTGCTAGCGCCTTGCTGTAATAATAAAATAATGACTTACCCAGGGCTTTTTGAGAGCACCTTTCATTCCAGGCCGTCCTCAAGTGTGCTGTGAACCCATACACAAGCTATATATAGGAAACACTTCACCCACCCGTGACAGGCAGCCACCTACAGATGAATCACTGAGCCTCCTCACAGCTCCCATCATTGGGACCCAGAAGAGCAGCACTCACAGGAAACAAGGATGGCAGAGTGCTGATCCTCAGCTCCCTCATGCCTACTTCTCTGCACACTTATTCAGGCCCTACATCAAAGAAAGAAGTTTGCAATTCTTTTTTTTTCCCTCTTTCATTATGCAACTGCCAGGCTAATTCATTTAGTATTAACAATAAACAAACCCACAGAATATCTCCTGATCACACTTGGTTAGGTCATAACGTTTCATCAACGCTACTGTAAGTTTATGTATATGACCTCATCATTAATACAGCTCATAGCTATTAATGATTTTGCATATTAATTTGATAAGAAATGTTTTATAACACAGACAAAAAAAAAGCCACCTCTCTGTCAGCAGTGCCACCTCCAGAACTGTTGCTTTGGCTTCTGCCATCTCACTCCACTTAGCCTGTGAAATATTAATCCTGTTGTGCTGTGGCATTTGTCAGCCTAGAGAGGGTACTTCACTGCAATTACATTTGCGTCCCAAAGAAATAACGTCAGCTGTGAGAGTGAAGAAAAGCCCTGCCTGTGCTGTGCTGACAGTGGCTGGAGTGATACTGACTCCGCTCAGCCCCAGCATATCCCCAGCACCTCCCCAGCATCTTCACACAGCAGGGGCCAGAGACACACAACTTGTCATCCTGCAGGAACCATCAAGGAATCCTACTGAAAGCCAGAGTCATCACTAGCAAGGGATTTATATTTTTTTAAACCTGAAACAAGATTATATTCCATGTGGGAGCTGCAAAAAACCTTGTGGAAGCAGCCTAGCCTTAACTTTAAAAATCAAATGCTTTACTAAGGAAATCTTTTAAACCTTGCAGAATTTTTACAAGCTACTGCATTTTTTTTTTCAGTTTTTCAGCACAGAGAAAGAGTCTCTTACATTTTTAATAGAAAAGGAAACCAAGAACAGGTTGAAAGTATATGCTGAGCACTAGGAACAGCTGCAATTCAATCCTTCTTTTAGCATATGCTAGCTCAAAGAGAGCTCATAATTTTCAAAGTGTTTTTTCAGAAAAAAACTGTTGCTGTTGGAGTCAAAAGACTGTTATTTAGACGTGCTTGGGGATTTTTCCCTTGTTCTGAAATTCAGCTTAATTTTCTGTGACTAAAAATGCTACATTTGGAAAAAGACATGATCAGCTGCTGAACCTTTTCTACTGCTTTCATCTAGCACTGCCCCATCTTGCAAACTATTCTTACTATTCTTATGTCATTATTTGCATTCAATTAGTAGCTGGAGTGAGTCAAGGAAGCAAACTGATCTCAGTGTCTGCTGGGTTAGCAACACTCATATTAGACTTGGTTAAGAACTCAGTTTAGAGACTCAGAATTTATTTTCCAGTTCACAGTGCTGACTTTTTATGGCAAAACTCTGTTACAGGAATGAACCTCCATGAAGAGTTTTCACGAATGTACACATAGAGAACCTGATAGATCTTTTGGTCAAAAGAAGTAGTATGTAAATATTTCCTACCCAACCCCTAAAATTCAGGAAAGAAATTTGCGTGCACCCATCCACGCCTCCACGATGCACTTTAGTCATGGATCTACTTTAACTGGTGATTTTGTTGTATGGATTGTTGTTTTGAGGAAATGGCACCAATTATTTCTGATTGAGATTCATTCAGTAGGTGTGTACTGAGAGACTATTCCCCTATCTAATGAGTCCTGTGCCAAACCTTGCTCAAGTAAACTCTATGAGATGGCAGACACACTCACACACACAGACAGCTGATATTGCGTAGGATGCCTCAGATGGAAATTGTGTCAAAATTGCAGATTTAACACAATAAGGTGTAAAATCACAGGCCATGACTTTATGTCTCACTCTTCTCACAGCCTTCTTTGTTCTAATTTAATTTCTTCCATGGCTTGCAGTAAAATATTGTACTTTATTTCAGGTATGATCATTCTTAAGTTGGCAATCACTGCTGTGATCACGTAAGACAGTATAAATTCTTATACAATAGCCATAATGATTTAGAATAAGGTTGAGGTTTCTCACATTTACATGATTGCTTAAATACTTTTATGATGCTGTATAGTAATTTCATTCCTTTTTATTTCTATTCTGTTTTGGCAAAATTAAAGTATATGCATTTTCAAAGTGCTATTAAAACACAAAGGAATAGGAGATTCACTTTGAATTTATATTCTATCAATAGCCATATTTCGATCTGGCAAGAGTTCTGACTTTAACTTAATGTTTGTTCACTACCTATATTTTAATATCTCCTCTGGGCTTTTGCTAGGGAAATAGAGAAACCATTGTGTATTCCATATTAAAGATCTTTAATGGAGTTCAAATTGTTCACATATAATGTTAGAAAAAGTCATAATGAGTTTCTTAGAAAAATACATTTCACAGTAAACCACACCTTTAAATTTTACAGATATCAACTGTACTTTTGTTATTATTTTAATAACAATTACTATTTAATTGTAAAGTTTTGAAAATGTGGGTTGCAGTTTTGTGTTCTAAATCAAAGAGAACTAGTGGAGACGATGCCTTTTGATGATAAACACTGACTGTTCAGCATTGACAGCATCTCGGAATTTTCTGCCAAGAGAGTTAAGCTGCTGGCTCAACTACAGCTTTTCTTTTGAGCCTTTGGACAGATAAACACATAATCTTGGACCCATGAAAGATCTGAGCAGCTGAAACTAAAATATTGACTTTCAAACCTACCACTTGTCATCTTGCTCTGGATTAATATAATTCCTCCAGGCATGAGAGACTCCCAAAGGTGCATCTGACCCACTTGGTTGCAAAGTCATTGGCTCTCTCAGGCCCTGTGAGCAAACAATAATTTTGGTACAGAGGGTGGAACAGTTTTGGAAGTGAGAAAGGGCAATCTCATTGGAAATACCTCCCGCCTTGATGTACAGGCACACTTGGTCAGGCCTTCTCTCCTCAATTTTCTATGAGATGATATGAAGCCAAGTGAGTTTCCCGGCCTGCAAGAAAAACATTACTGTGACTCCTGACTGGATGGATGCACCATCCTCCAGTCCAAATTACATGTCCATGCAACATATTTCTTCTCAGCTGCTTTGGCTTTACTTCCTGGTTGCTCTCAGTTGCAGATTTTCCAAGGTTAAGTTATGCAAAGATGAGCTTATATCTTGGCATTGTCTTCTGGCTCTCTCTGTACCCATTTTCAAAATGAGAAGACTGTTTCTTCATTTTATAGGGCATATGGAATGCCAAATAAACATGGAACTGGGAGAAGATGCTCCAAGGAGGTCTCAGTGGATGCAGAATATCCAGCCTCCTCCTCAAGAAGCAATGCTCCATCAAAGCTCTAGCAAACCTGGCTATGAGACCTCCACTTTTCAACCCACTGTTTCTAGTTCATGGCAATGTCTTCTGACACTCTGGAAGCTCTGGAAAACTAAAACTGGCAATTATGTAATATTGATTCATTTTCATTTTAGAAACATCTGCTCAAATTCATACTGTTTCTCAAAAAATTGTTAATCTTAAACTATCATTTTTTAAAAAAATATTTGCTTCCATGGGAAAGTTAAAAAACTACTTTTATCCTGAAATAAAAACTTGTTCAAAATATCCTAAATTCCCATGAAGCAAAATTGAATTTCAGCCAGTTTTGATCTAAACAGTAAAGCCTTTTCCAGCATCAGAGTCTAATTTTAAGGAGCTATTAAAATACTGAAGCCTTCTTGTGATAAATATCAGCCTGTAGAGGGAATTTCAGTGGCAAAATTTTAATCTATCTTATAGAAATGCTCACAAGGTCATAGTAATTCTACTATAAATAGAAACATGAACAGTCTACCTCAGTTTTTATTTAACCTCAAGGTCCTTAAGGGTTCTTGTGCCAAACAACCTCATGGCAACTAACACTTGATTTTGTGAAATTGCTTCAAAATCAAGACACAATGGAGTAACCTCAAACTGCCACGAACTGATTTAAAACCCAGTACATCTCCACATTCTGCAGTTATCTCCTTCTGAATTACAGTGCCTCATTTAAATTTTAATGAAAAAGAACACTGAAGGTGAATGAATTAAAAAGAAAATATCTGTTTACAGCCTTGATCATTGATGTTGACTCAGCCATTCAAAATAATTCCCTTTTCCTCCTTGCTTAGCCATTTGATCCCATTAGAGTTACTCTGATTATCTATCAATTTAGGATAAAATATAGAATAGTATCTAGGCACCTAAATTGTTACCTATGCAGGGAGGATGACTAAAATGAGTCCAAAAATTCTGCTTACACTGACAAGATGAAAGATTCCCCAGATTCTTAGCCTTATGCTGCTGTGCATGTCCGGAAGTGCTGCCTCAGTATTCATCTTCCACACAAATCTTCCCAAGATTTCCAGCCTGAGGCATCAATCTTTCAGTTTTAAGTCATTGTCCCTCATCCTATCACTCCATGCCCTTGTGAACTGTCCCTCTGCAGCTCTCCTGTAGCCCCTTTAGGTACTCAAAGGCTGTTGTAAGGTTTCCCCAGAGCGCTCTCATCTCCAGGCTGAACAACCCAGATCTCTCAGCCTCTTCACAGGACAGGTGCTCCAGTCTTCTGAGCATCTTCATGGGTCTCTTTTGGACTTTCTCCAACAGGTCCATGTTCTTCTTATGTTGGGGCCCCAGAGTTTCTAAGGCTCTGGATGAACAAGACTGTTCTTAGAAGGAGGGTGCTGTGTCAAGGACCTATGTGTATTGTTTGGGTGTGCATGCTGGCAGTATAAACATAGCACTGAGCTGATATTTTTGGGACAATCCATATTCACAAGAACATATTGCAAACAACCTCATTAAGATATTCCTCCTTTCCCACTTGGAGAATGGATGGACTTTGAAATTTAAAAGACTATGGAATAAATTTTTGTGGTGTTTCTAATCTATTGCTAATATTTAAAATAATGTCCTGGAGAACGAGCAGAAAAGGGTTTGTGTTGTGTGCAGAACCTTGTATTTGTGTATAGACACTTTTCCCAGTACTGGGATGTATTGCAGACTCCATGCAGCCTTTGACATTCTGTATGTCATACCTGTCTTACGTGGACTGCTGTGCCAGTTGTCGTTGTTCCTTGGTGGCATAAATGCATACATTCCAGCATATTTAACTGCTGATATTTATTCCATTAATTTCTTAATTCTTATTTATTTACATTAGACCGAATGTGTATATAAATAGTTATCCTTTTAATTATGGCAGCTTTGTAAGGCACCACATATTAAACAGTTGTTCACTCAAAAGGCAAGGGAGAGAATCTGGGTTTGCATTGTGTGTAGAGCCTTCTGGCCCTGAGTATTAAATTCCAGTATAATGAGGACCTTGTGCTGGTTGTACACCAGACAGGGATTCAGTTTATTCTGCCAGAGATCTGGCAGCAATGTAAGACTGAGCAGCAGCTGCCAAAAATTACTTGATATTTTGTAAGCCCTTGTGCTGTACAGTTTGAGAGTTGAAAGGGTTCATGTGCAAGAGCAAAATCTGCAAATGAAACATATACAGTGGAGCAACATTTGTAATAACCATCTGCTGTGCATCCCCTCCTCTCCCTTTGTGCCTGCATGGCATAAAACATGGTGAGTCCATATGAGCACTTTGGGATTAATGATATGGTGAAAAGCATATTTTGTTCACTATATGATAATTTTGTCTGTGGAGAGGAAGAAATGTTATTTGAGCCCCAAGGAAGAAGAAGCTGAGGTTAGGCCCTGCAAAGATTGGTGATTTAAACTGGACCTCCTCATTTTAGGTTTTTTTTTAACTGCAAAATGGATCTGAAAGTGTTGAGAGTGAAAGTCATTTTGGGGAAGCTGAGTGGAGGGAGTGGTTTAGAACAGATTTCACTTTAATTTCTGAGTAACAGCAACGAAAGGACTTTTCAAAATTACACCAAAGATAATTTCAATATTCTTTAACTGAAGAAAAAGTTCCATTTATTTTTAAGCCTTTTCCTATGTAATTCCTGTTATCTTTGAATACAAGTGGATCGAATTAGCTGCTCTTAGAGAAGTACTTGACAAAATGATTGCTTATGTACCCTGTTCACTTATTCAACCTTTCTCCAGAAAACAAGGCATAGGTCATCTTAACAAAGTTCTGTAATATCATGAGTTTAACCTCTTAGCAGTGTATGCTATGAGTTTCATGAATCTTGTGAACATGAAAGCACAAGCTTGATTAATTCTGTATTTACTCTTCAAGATGGTTAGCCTGATTAGAAGATAGCCTAAGAAACCAAGATGGTATTTTAAAATGAAATTTAAATAATTTTTGTGCCCTGACAATTCTTTTCCCCTTGAAGCATCTCAAGAGGATAAAATGGAGGGTGACAACACTGAGGGAAATTAAACAGATGAAGACTATTTGTAGACAAATTGCAGACATGCTAATCTTGTTAATTTACAGTAAAACCTAACACTTATCCAGACCTCTGTCATGACGAAAAGCAACAAAAGGGAGGCATTTCTAATTTCTCAAGTGCCCTTCAGATTAAATTATGTTCTGCTACAGTCACTGAGGAATCCTATTAATGCCTATTTGCAATTGCAATCCTTGGGTCAAATTTGGCTCTGTTTTTTTTCTGGTGAGATTAGATCATTGTGTTAGTTTATTTGCTTGTGCTTCTTCCCATCCTGTCAATTGCTCTCTTTCTCCCAAATGTTGCCAGTACCATAATCATCATCATTATACAAATTATGCAGAAGGACTCTGTGCTTGCATATTCTTACCATCTTCTGCTGCATTAGAGTGAAACAATGTCGAAACAAATGTCACTCATTGCTGTCCGACAAGCACACACAATCTAAGCCAGTCCTTGTAAGCCACGCTGGCAGCAAGAATTTGTAGGTAATTTGTATAGATATATATCACCTAATTTTAGCTATCCAGAATGAAATATCTTGTTCCAGCTACTCATCTGGATTCACTCAAAAGTCGACAGACAGTCTAGCACCTCCAGAGTGTGATTCTTCTCTGTGATTTTAGACATCTGTCTTGGGCTGAGAAGTGCCATCCACACCATTCCAAAGTTTCACCATTTCAAGGTTACACCATTTCAAAGGCATCTAGTCTCAGATGTAACCTCACTCGTAGGATTCCAGGCTGGTGAGAGCTGTGCAAAGACAAGTGTCTGTGTCCGGTATCCTTCCTACCTGGAGTCACAATGGTGCACAGTTTTGTGCCATTTTAAAGATGTTCTTGCCATCACATACATATGAATAAACTAATCAGCCTTTCCCAAAGGTCACAGAAAACTCTTTGGGGTTTGACAGACTACTCACACCAACAGCGGTTCATCCTGATAGGATCTAAACACAGAACTCCCCAGGGAGCATCCACCAGGATTGTGTCATATTACACCCTATTTTAAAATCATCAGTGTGCAAACCGTGCAGCACAGGTTCCTACAAAGACAAGTTACACGTCCTGACTGAGGGACTCCATGTGTTCCATGGGATTCTGTTTCCTAAAGACGACAGACGGTCATTTTAAGCCTTCAGCAAAAGCAGAAAAATTATAAACTCTCTGAGTTGCTCCAATACAAAACAAAAGTCAAACCAAGAAGAAATATTTCCCATTTGTTTTAGTAGGTAGCACACAGCTGCAGTTAAGTCTTTGGCATTGGTAATTCTCAGACATTTACCATCGTATACTGTCCAAGGAAAAAGATTGTCATTTTCTTTTAATGAGCACTCAGAATTTTTGCTAGCTGCCAACAGTATTATTTTAATAGGCTGTTGGAACAGAGGGTGAGAATGGACTGCACTTGTGTAGGAAGTCATTAATTGTTCAGACCATATCTTGTTGTGGATTTCTGTATGTAACATGAAAGTAATTTTGAGCAGTGACTTAGAATAATTACCACAGTGAAGAATTATTTTGCACAATTTATTACTGAAGCACAGATCTAGTATTGGAGAAGAATGACAAATGGATAAACATTTAGTTGAAGTACTACGAATTGGTGAAGTGGATTAGCATTAAATAAATTTGAAATCAAAACTAACAAATATAAACCTCCTTAGAGCTAGAACAGAAATGTAATGTAGCCATTCTCAAGCAAAGCTGAGGATTAAATGATGAAACATTTGACAGAAGCTAATGAGCCAACATCATAAGTAATAGGGTGTTAAACTGAAAAAAGGGAATTGTTATGAAACACATTTTTTCTGATTAATTTTTAGATTTTTCTGAGTACATTTTTTCCCACATGCATATGAATCCTGAACTATTACTTTCTTGCCAGTTTTGGAGCTGCAACTAATGGCTTGTGACCATATAATGAGTTGTAATATTTAACTTGGATTTTGTGATCCCAAATGTACTTAAAAGTTTTGATATTTTTGTTCTACATGTGGCAGTGCAAGGCAAATGTCCTCCTAGTCACACAGACCTACAAAAATATTCGTTATTTTGAGACACAAAATTCATACCACCACCCTTTCTCTTCTCCTGCTCTGTGGGAAGGAAAACAGAGATGGCGCTCACAGACTTCCCATAAGCCCTGCACACTCATTTCTCAGCAGGGGAATGAGCACCTTCAAACTTCCCCACAAAAGCACTGCAGTGTGGTGTTTGGAAAGGATGACCCAGGTGATCTGCCTGCTTCTGATTATGTCTTTTATGCCAAGCTGGCTGGAGTCACTGAGGAAAAGCTGTTTCAAAGGCCATCAGCATTGATTTCTCTCTGCTGCTGCTGAGGTCAATGAGTTGGTGTTATCATGATTCTTACCCATAAATATCGATGCGAAAACTCTCATTGACTTCAGCATAAGAGAGGACAAGGCAAGACTCTTGGAAATCTCATCTGCTGCATTGCATTTTGCTGCTCCAGAAGAACAGGCAATGACTATGCATGATGTATTATGAAGGTTCAAATACTGGTACTTCAAAGAGTGCTTAATTAGTTCAGATAGGTCATAGGCCCTCAGAAATTACCAATTGTTACTAAGGTTTTATTCTCTACTGATGCCAGTTTTTCCCCAACTGACAGATGGAAAGTGTGCTTGCAGTGACCTTGTCTGGATGGGTTTTTTTATCATTTGCAGAGAAGTCAGAAACACGAGTAACAAATTCCTTCAGCGATTTGAACAACGTACATCCTTCTACTAAGCAATCTATGTCATCACCTGATTTTAAAATAAGTTCCTATTAATAAGCTATACCACCTCTAAATAATTATCATCAGGAAATCAGTTTTGAGATTGCTACAGTGAAAAAGATTAAACATTCTATCACATGTTTTATTTTTTCTTGTAAACTTTTTTCAGTAGCGTCTTGAATTCAGGACACAACCACGAAGAATCATTGTTGTTATTTCTATGTGAAAGGGAAGACTATTTATTTTTCTGATTTGTTCTCAGTTCAAGACAGTTTTTCTTGACTTTGTGAGTTCTTAACCACCACGGTTTTTCTTCTATTACAAGCGGTTGAACACAACACACCCACCCATTCCTGTCAATCCAGCAAAACTGAGAACCTCATTCTTTATTAAAAGATGGCAACAATCAATAACAAATTAAAGAACATAGCTATAAATTATTCATGACAGTAAATCCCAATAAGTGAAGTATGCCACATGATGCAGAACATTAAAAATTTGCATTGCTTGCCATATCCAGATCAATATTAAAGACATTGTTAAATTGAGATCAGGGAAAACAGCAAACATGGAAAAAAATCAAAAGTGAACCACAACCTAAAATCCATAAATCAGTCAGTCATAAATAATTAAGGTGAACAACCTTTCCTTTTGTAGAACACACAACACATTTAGAGACCAGCATTTGTTTGGATAAAATTTCAAAACTTACACTATGCAACTCTCTTGGTCTGAAGTTTTAGTTATCAGCAGCATCAGTTGTTCAGTACTTTGCAATCAGATGAAAGCTCAGAACCACTAAACCTATTAAATTCCACTAAAGCTGTTGGTGATGTAGTATCTTAATCTCCCTAAATTTAGCTAGCACACTTGATCAGAAATGAAACGGTAAGCAAACACTTGAATGATACTTTGGCCTCCCCTGCTCCCTGCTGAAGTTGATGGAAATTCTCCCACTTGCTTTGGACCAGGCCTCCTGTTGTGATTTCATTCTCAGATCTAGAAATTTAGAGAACGTAGCTCTACAACTAAATACAGAAAAAGATCTGTCATGAACTTTCCTCTACCTACCCTGAAAACATTTAATGCAGTAGGCTGGGTGAATGATCATTGGACTTTTTTTCACTAGTGGGGAGTTTATGGGGGTTCTACATCCCAAAAGAACGACACCCAATTGCTCCTGAACGTTGACTTCATACCTTCAAGCATTGATATTCTGAATAAATGGTGACAGAACTGATTCTGATTCCTCCAGAAAGGCAAGGAAAATGTAATTATAGTTATAGCAATGCAGACTTCTCATGTCATAGCCTCTCACGTGGCATCCTGATGATGCCAATGACGTGTTGAGTCCCAGCACAGGCAGAGGCAGCGGTGGTGAGCTCTGGCTGACAGATGCACCACATAATTCCAAGGGTCTGCTGTACATCTCTGGATGATCCCAAACAGGCAAACAGCCAAGACACTGCACACTATCTCCCTGGGAGAAATCTGTTGTCTTGTCAGCACAATAAATGTGTTAAGCATCATTAGCAAGATTCTTAATTACCTATTTTGAATTAAGTAGTGGCACATGCTATTTACTGCTGCACAAGAAAAAAGTGATAATTTCTGTGCAGACGAAGAATTGTGCCTATGAAATTGCTCCAGCACCGGAGCCAAGGTAAAAGTAGATGTAAATATATTATAAATTGAATTCAAATTCTGCAATTGATAATATTTTCTAGCTTGGTGAGTAACAAAAATTCACACTGAATTTTCTGCAACAAACATTTGAGCTGAAGGAAAGAGACACCCAATTCCTTCTGAAATGAATGGGAATGCTGTTTGCAGTGCCCAGAGGCAGATTTTGAGAACCTTATCCTTGATCTTTTTTGATGCAATGGGTTCTGCTCTTGTCAAGGGCACTAAGAGCTGAATGAAAAGCTGTGTTTCCTTTGCTTTCTGGCGACAATGCCTAAACTGCTTCTGTCAGTGCAGAGTGACCAAATGCACGTTTTTTCTAGTACATACAGTTCCCTCTTCTTCTTAACGCTTTTGTCCAATTTTTTTGTTTTGTCCAAACACTTTTGTCTATTTTCTGCTTAAATACACAATTTAATAACAGATTGCATTATATGCAAAAACCACTCATGCATGTAACATACCAGTACTGTTTCTTAGCATGGTGCAGACCTCAGATATATCATTAACAATCACCTCCATACTACTGATATAGAAAACTATTTCTTAATTTCAGCTAAGGACAGAAAAAGTAAAATTTCAGCAATATATTTTAAAGATACATTAGTTTCTAAGGAAAGCATTTTGCTCTGTTAAAATTAAAAATACACTGAATGAACATGAGACTATTTTCATTTTTTATGATATTTTTTACTTGGGGTTTCTGCTTAGATGGGGTATTTCCTGTTTGCTCTATTTCATCTATTCTGTACACACAAATTCAACAGACCATAAAAATTAAAACTGGACTATGATCAAGCTCATGCTTTACAGTAGACTTTATAAATGGACAATTTCCAGCTTTGTTCTCATAAACATAAAATGCATTGACTTAAACAAAATGATATCATCATCATACAAGCATGTTTTTGCACTAGCACCCAACATGATCAGTTTGACACCCACTGTCATCCTCAGAGACTTGTTTATTCACGCCAAGTACAACTGAGAGATACCTCTCAAATTCTTCTACTTTCTATTCGAATCCTTGCAGTGCATCCATTTTGCTGGAATGGAATCAATGTTCTCACAGCAATGGCAATAAATGTCCCAACTTGGGACCGAATGTCATCCCACCCACAAAGAACTACGGGAGAATTTCAGAGGGAAGGTGGCCTTCGCTACAAAGTCATGATCTAAAAGCGATTTTCCCACCAACTAGTAAAAAAGAAAGCTCTCTTAGACGTTTTTGGTTTTTGGAGAAGGCACGTTCCAAACTACAGTCTAATTGTAAGCCCTTATCTTATATCTATTATTATTATTATTAGTGGTAGTAGTAGTAGTAGTAATAGTAGTAGCAGTAGTAATAGTAGTAGTAGTAGTATCATCATCATTACATCATCATTATGATGATGATCATCATCATCCATTTTACTTTATTCCAGTTACTAAACTGTTCTTATTTCAACCCATGAGTTTTATCTTGTTTTCCAATTCTCCTCCCCATCCAGCCAGGGGGAGATGGAGGTGAGTGTACGAGAGAGCAGCTGTGTGATATTCACTTGCCTACTGGGGTTAAACCACAACAGCCACACTACTGACAAACCATAGATGCTACTTCTTTTGTATGTGTTTAGTTGAGTGGGGTTTCAGTGTACTCAGGAAGTGCTCAGAATCAGAATGAGTTTTCATCAAGGATCTGCAGAAAACAGACTTTAGGCTGGAGCTGAAAAAAAGATTAATAAGTTAAGGTCTCCAGGAAAATACAGTGTTATGGGAAGTTTAAAAATACTTAAAATTTAAGTATGAAATATTAGGGCAGGTTATGCTGTGCTGTGCTCAGGAAAATTTCCTCCAGAAATGGGAAAATATGGAACAGGCTGGGGGTGTTTACATAAGCATCGTCATCAAAATCATCACCAGATCTGCAGACGGTTTTTTGCCAGCAACATCTCCCTCTGTTCTTTCAGTTGGCAGGGCCATAACTTTCAAATTATTGCATAATCTTAGACAGATGACTTCAGAGAAGTGGTGGTGACACAGAGCTCACCATGAGGCCAGGATTCATCAGGAAATGTAAATGTATCTCTTGAAGATGGAGGGATAACAGCAAGGAGCAGTAGCAGAGGCTCAAAAAAAAAAAAAAGAATGTCCCAGATTGCCTGATGAATCTGAAAGACATTCCATTTGTGAGGAACACAGGAGGAGCTATGTGTTCTCCCAACCAAACACCATGTTTCACCAGCACGGGCTGGGTTGTCAAATGCATGAGCCACTTCAGCTGGCAAAGTACCCTGATGAAATCAACTTATTTACAGCCCTGGATTTCTAATGAACTGGCTTTCTAACTCCATAGCAAGAATGATCAGTGTGCCGTAGGAATTTTGTCAAAAGCATACCTAGAGAAGGAGATAGCAGCACTGCTGTGCTTCATGGGATCCTGGATGTCATTGTCCTAAGAGCCGGGCCTAAGAAGGGTAACTTAGGAGAAGGTGATTAATTAACCACCCCCTCTGTTATTTTGGACTCTGTCAGACTTCTCAGCATTCCCATTCAGCAAAGGGACAGGGACGACCTTTATGGGTTTTTTTCTCCCTCACATACAAAGTAAAGCAGAAAGTGGTGGTGGGGACTGCACAAGGTTTCACAGCATAGCACGCGGCTTGAGCTAGCCCAGGTGAATCAAAGGCAAGGACAGCTGGGCCTGGTGGCTACAGCTGTAGAAACAGTCAGGTTTGAGTGTTTGTAATAACTTATATTGGGGTAGGGGCCACCTGCCTGTGGCAGTTTCTCTCTGCTGTGCTGTATTATGACAGAAGCAAGGGTTAGTGTTATCTCACCCTGCTGCTGGAACGATGATAATGCGCTTTACCTTGATTTACTTGATGCAGTGCTCTCTCTCCCTCCAAGAGTCAGTGTTTGCAGGGTTTCTGTGTTTCTGCAGGAATTTTGCCAGCATCTGGCAGGTAGGCCCTGCAACATGTACCTCTGCATCAAGAAAAAAGCCAACTACAAAATCAGCA
Source organism: Rhagologus leucostigma (assembly GCA_013397725.1). NCBI lineage: Eukaryota > Metazoa > Chordata > Aves > Passeriformes > Rhagologus > Rhagologus leucostigma. The sequence goes on along the minus strand of VZTD01003620.1, from coordinate 2,298,998 downwards.
TGGGACAACAGAAAGATCAGAGGAACACTGGTCCTTTTTTTCCTGGCTGAAATACCATGTGTACTCAAAGAAACAGTAATAAAATACCCTCCAAACAAACAGGAAAAAAAACACAACAAAAAACCCCCCTGTACTGTTTCAGAATTAACCCAGATGGAGAGAAAACCAGTCTTAGAACTACTCTTTGCCTTGCTTCTGCTTTGCTGCTGCAGGGTACTATTAAAGTTCTGGCAAATAAAAGAACTGCCTCTGGTCCAGGCAGGAGAAGGCGATGCCAGCCCTGGGACAGAGGTACAGACCAAAGGCATGGAGAATACAAGGGAGCAGCCCACACTCCTGGACCTCACATAGCTCATTTGATGGTGGGGGATAAATCCTTCCTGCCTTTATTCACTCTTGTAGGTTTGACAATCACAGCCTTTCTACAAGTGATCAACCACATTGTGATCATAGCTACATACATAAAACCTGGATGGAAGGGGGGTTGGGTTTTCTTTTTTTGTTTTGTTTGTGAATGTAGACATTTATTATTTTACTAAATTTGACCTTACCAAGAAACACATCACAGTCCTCTTACACCTTTGGTGCAAAGAGAATTCATTATGCCACTACTACTATTTCACTATTTCTGGGGAGTTACTGACAAGCTGAAACACAAAGCAGGAATGGTCCTAATGTCCTAATGAAGTGACAGGAACAATAAAAAACTGAGCAAATAAACGTGAAGAATGTCAGATTTTGGTAAAATCAAGAGACAGTGCAGGGAATTTTAACAGCAAATACCTTCTAAGACTAGTTTGTTTTGGTTGTTTTTTAATCACTGGCAGTTAAATCACCTCATAGGATTTCCTGAAAAGTCTAATTTAAGATGCTGTTCTGATTTATTTATGTCATGGCACAAAGTTTTGCAAGTTCATTTTTAAAAATAAACTAGACTATAAGGGTTACATATTGGAGGGAAGCAATTAACATCTGTGGCATCGTGGTGCCACGTAAAAACACTGTTTGGGGGATTTGCTGCTTACAGACACCTGCTTAGCAATGATGCCAGAGCCCACCTGCTTCCTTAGCTTTGGCAGATGACCAGAATCACCAAATAGCCTTGATTCTGAAATACAGCTCATTTGTTTAGTCATATACATTCTGTCTAACTAGTTGATAAAAATACATGATATATAAAATAAAATTGGAAACTGGCTTTTGAAATCTGAAACTTTAATCCATCTAGTTGTTGAGTTTAGCATGGAACAATAATCAAAATTTGGATTTGCAGAAAATAAATCCTCGGACTTACTGTCCTGTTCTTTAGGCATCATCAAACAATGCAGTGCATACATAGTTAGAATGACTGAAGTACTTACCACCCAGGTATTTGTTATTACCTCAGTGCTGGAAAAAAAAAAAAGCTCTGTTTATTTAAGAGAGTCCTGTCATCTCTGACTGACCTGGAGGTGACTTTGGTCTAATTTAGGTCATTCAGAAGAGAAAGCAATGAGCACCACAGACACGGTCCTGTCAGGTATTTCAAGTGTGGAAGCATAATTGCTGGCCAAAGAAGGTACAGCTGGAGGTGACTTCCAATGCTTTAATAGCTACATCCAGAGGAGAATGTCTGGCTTCAATCACATAATGATGCTATCCAAAGGAATCCAAATATGTTCTCATATTTATGCATTACCTGTTTGGAGTTGCTTAATTTTGTCTGTCGGTAGTTTTTTGGTTTCCGTCTTGTAAATATGAAGCACACATATCTAGAACTAACTATGTTTAATTTGATTTCTCTTCACTATAAAGGGTCATACTTAAAATATATTATTTAAGAACATTTATACGTTTTTCGGCTACCTTTGAATAATATGCAATTCCCCAACAATAAAAATGTAATGGAACTATGAATTACAATTAATTGTGCTTAGACTGCTCTTTTATTTATCAGAGATACTTTTTAAAAACATCTCTGCAGTAGCCTCCATGTTTTATTCAGAGTTGTGAATTCTGTTTTGCTGATGCATTTCTGTATTTCACTTCATGTTTAAGATTTACTATTGCTTTTTTTCACTTTAAGTGTATAACTGAAGCTTGTTCAATGGTTTTTTTACATTTCACTGCTGTAGATCTCTAATTTTACTGGTATTCAATTTAAAGTTGTAATGTTATGATTCCTCACTTTCATGACTATTAATAGAAATAGAAAATGTATAAAAAAATAAAATATTTTGCGGAAAAACCTTCCTTAATGAAGATTACACTTGTCTTGGAATGATTGCTTTTGGGAAGTAATTGATATTAAAAAAGTAGATATCAAGTATGAAACTACAATTTATATTGCACACAGTGATTACAGTCCATATCAAGTTCTAAGAGCTAATTTTTAATATCACTTCTTTACATTCAATTTGCAATCCCTGTTTCTCCACTGTCAAAGAGCCATGCAAGCCACAACGTGAGCTGGAGTAAATCAGCACAGGTTCACTGAAATCTGTAAATACAACAGTTTCCACCAGCTAATGAGCAACACCACTTTTGCAGAGAACATTGTGTTGTATCAATTTTATTTATTTTATCTATACAGCCCTGGGCAATATTTTCTCACAGAAGCACACAAAACCTATGAGTTTTATGTAAGACTGAAAACTTCTGACAATCCTGTTGTAGTTACAGGCACCAAATGTTCCTGTCCAGCTGAGGGACTCCACCAGCAATGCTGAAGAGAAGGTTGGCAGAATCAGACTTTCTCACCTTCCAGCTTTTATTTTGAAGCTGGCCTATGCTGGTTTAGAAGATGTGGTCATCCAAAAGTTGTTTCATCTGAAATGAGGTGCTGGCTGCATAATTGTAACCTCTGACCATCACCCACGCATTTTAGGCAGGCACCTTTCTAAGCATTATCTAAAGGACAGGTCTACAGCACAGTCTAGCAGTCTTTCATTCCAAACTAATGTTTCTACAAACTGCGGGTGTAGCAAACCTCGTTAAACACCTGCTAAATAAAGAACCAGGCCCACTGATTTCAGGGGATCTCTCCTCACGTGTCAAGGCAGGCAGACACTCCAGGTTTTGCCACAGTAGGGACCCAACTGGGACAGAGAGCTCCTGACACAGCAATACCAGCACTGCTGCTAATGAAGCACTTTTCCAATGAATAAATTGAAGATTCGCCTCTTAGGGAAGGTTAATCTAGCACCTTTCATGAGCACAGTACTCATTAATATGTATCTTGCATTTCTAAAACCTTGTCTTCAGCTAAAAAAAAACCCTCTTACACACAGTGATTATAGCTATAGCTCTTCATATTTCCTTTTCATCTTCCCCACTTCCTGGGGTCTTAAACATGAAGAAAATTGCTGCATTGCATTTGTACATCCATAAGTGGCAATAAACCTTTTCAAATATAAACAACACTGTGGATTTGCATGTCTTTTGAGAGAAAATATGATGGAAGAACTTTGGAACCCAGCATGTTTTTCACTAGTTTGTATAAACATATAATTTAGTTTTCATTCTCTGTTTTTGTCATAATTTTTGTCAGTCCAACAAGGCACTGAAGCTCAGGCCCAACTTTAAATTTGTGCCTATTCTTGTTGCCTTCACTGAGACTTAGCAAGAACCCAGGCAGAGAACAGAATGGGACTCTATGGGATGTGGGAGGTTTAGGAACTGCATAAAAAGAGCTTGTGGTGGCACCTGTCCTCAGTATCCTACCAGAAGGTCACCATAAATCAACTTACTACAGAAAGTGATTTTAGACAGAAAGGAAATGAAATTGCACTGAGTACAGCGGGTATTTTAAAGTAGTCTCTTAGGATGGAAGTTTGCCTGTTGGCAATGATGTAGTTGTGGGTATTATAAATGAAACATTCTGAATGGGAAGGCTTTGGCACTACTATGACTGTCCTTGACACCAGGTAGAGGAGCAAGAAAGGGAGGCAACCATCCCGCTATCATCTTGTTAACATTCCTGACAAGAGCACTAAGGACACTGGAAAAGCACCATACTGCTAATGCTGCCATGTGAACAATAAGACGTGCCAAATTCTAGAAAACACCTCCCTCAGGGGAGCAACTGAAAGCTGTTTACAATAGATCAGAAACTCCTGTCTGAGATTTATCAGCGACTGTCACAGGTGAGAAGTGTTTACTAACAAAGCCAGAACAAGTGACAGAGAAGGTGATGACTCCTTCAGGATGCTCAGCCTTTGGAATAATTCATCTTTTAGCAGCAGCTGTGGCAAGTCCCAGACTGGAGCTTTCAACAGGCAGCTTGGGCACAGCAAAAGCATTCCCTTCCCTGGGCAGATCTAATCTAGCCCGACGGTATCTGCAGCTGCCCTGAGGCAGTAAGGGAAATGGAAAATGAATCAAAGTGGATCTGATTCTGACTTCCATGAGAGTACCGCAGAGATTCATTTCCCTGTAGTTGATTTGACGAGATTAGATTAGAAGTTCTTTACTGTGAGGGTGGTGAGGCCCTGGCACAGGCTGCCCAGAGGAGTTGTGGATACTCTTGGAAGTGTCCAAGGCCAGGCTGGATGTGGCTGTGAGCAACCTGGTCCAGTGACAGGTGTCCCTGCCCTTGGCGGAGGGGGTGGAACAAGATGATCTTTAAGGTCTCTTCCAAGCCAATTCATTTTGAAATGAAACTCTGGGAAACCACTTTCTTTAATTGCATGAGGAAACCAGAAGCTTTGCCTACCTAAGGCTCTATATCAGCTGTATCATACAACCAAGGGAAATATAATTTTTCTATTCTGCTCTCACAGTTCATAAATTTTACTCTAAGAATTGACTGCAAATTGCAGTTGGTAACTAATGAAGGAGAACTGAGAAGTCCCTAAAAGAAGCTGGGAATTTTTTGATAGATGTCTCATTATGTTATATTTTGACTGCTCAACCAGCTGTTCTTTTTTTTAAATAAACCCTTCATTCCAGGTTTGCTGCAGTATATCACAATTTTTTTTGAGATTCCAGAGAGTGTTTCCTTCTACTTTTGGAAGCATCTTTCATGCCCTGGCAAGTATCTTCCAGGAAAGCTGACTGCAAGTGCACTTGCCTTCTTAAATTAAACACCCACTGCCATTTGCAAGTAGATTTCTTTAGAAGCAACCAAAAGCCATGCAGACCTCAGCCACTCCTTTCTTTAGGCCTCTTAGCTGCCAGAAACATGTCACATTTTTATAGGCCCTATCACATAATTGCATCAATCTCAATACAAAAAACCTTGTCTCCCCACCACACCAACATATACTGCTCATTACAACTATTAACAGGTCCGTGAGCAGGAGGGGGGATCATTATGAGATCTGATGGATGGGTAGCAGCTCTGTTCTGCATCTTCCTTGTCTGCTGATACCCTGTGCCAGGAACCACATCATAAAGATTCACCTCGTTGCTTTCCTGTGGCCACATAATAAGTTTTCCAGCTTAAAGTCTGTTATAACATAAATATTCATCAAAAGCAGGCTAAAGGAAGATAGGATAAGAATAGTATGTGACTACATCAAAAGGTATTTCTGAAGAAACTGTTTTTTTTCACGTATATTTTTCAATTATTGAGATCAATATGGGTCTTTTCTTGGGGCCTAAATCACAGGGCCTTAGCAAATGCAGATAATAACCCTCCCTTTCCCACATACTGAGTCCCCGGTCTGACTGCAAGCTCTTTGGGAAATAGATGACCTTTACTGCACAGCTTTAGAAAGAACCCCAACTGCTCTCTAATCTGAGTTGCTGTTTATGTGCTCTGGTCTAAGTAGCGTTAGATGAAAAACTACCTGTGTTTTCACACCTGTATCTTTACAGTGGAGTCATTAAGAAGTTTCTCCGCAACACCTACATTTAAAGGCTTAAAACAAAATTCCGTTGGAACTCCTCTAGGTATCTTGAGGTTACAATAGACTGTGATAACCAGCAGTTTGCAAATGGTAGCCTGCAGCCAAAACAAAAGGCTTGCTTGATTTCTCTGTTCAAGAAGTGGGAGAGTAAAGCAATAAATATGCAATGTGCTTTCCTCTGTGGGAAAGAAAGCACAAAACCACAACAAACAGGAACAGACAACAACATTTGGAGATAACACTACTAAAAGAGAGACAAGTTGCAGCCTGAGGGCATTAACCTGCCTTCCCTTAAGCTTCTCCTGTGTAGAATCATTGCCTACAGGACCCCTGTTTTGCTGAACTATTTAGCATCCAATGATCATTAGAGGGACCAGGTCAAACCAAATGATGACCAAATGCACTTTTATCCTTTCTCTCATCTTCTCTTTCCCTGCACCATAAATGAAACCAACTTCCATCATCCATCCTTTATAAACTTCTCACCCTCCCCTCCATGTCGTTTATCTATTGCGTCACGGATTTGCTTCTTTCTTTTTTTTTTGTAAGTTTTGAAGAGCTTTACAAAAGGAAGAGGCAAAAGAATAAAAACAGGCGTCTGAGAGAGCAATAATAAAACTGGGTGGCAGCTGCAAAAAAATAATCACATGAATTAGGCAAGATTCATAGCTACTGAATGAGAATGTGACTCCACTGACACCAACAATCTAAGAAATGTGTTCAGATATGCATTTTTCTCTTATATTGCCATTCACAGCAGCAGCACTGCCAAAGGAATCCCCTGACTTTCCACTAACACAGTGCAATCCTGTTTCTCTCATACCACCAAATACATTTATACCTAAATCATACAATTTCATTGCTTTATATTTCACTTTCTGGCACATAGTCATGGCTGATTCCCAGAGTTACTTCTTCTCCCAGCTAAAACCATATTAATATCCCTGCAAGTGAATATCTAGTGAATTTATTGTAAGAGGAAATGGTTAGACACATACAAACCTCAGACCAATTTAATCTGTGCATCAAAATACTTACAGTGCTGAATAAATTGAAAATGGAAAGTGTGATACAGATCTGTGTTTGGAGTAGAAGCAAAGATAATTTTGCTACCACAAATTAAAGTACTTAAGATTTCTTAATTCAAAGCTACAAAAAATTCCTTCCTGTCGGCACTGCAGAGTAGTACACTTTTTATAATTATAGTAAAGAGCTTGAAGTTCTATCAAATCAGATTTGGTTTTGAGTTCTTTTGTCATTAGGTTTTTTTCCCCAATCAAATTAGAAATGCAATTCACTGGGGAAGACAATATGTTGAGGCTTCAGTGAAGCAGCAGAGAGATGGAAAAATCTTACTTCAGGAGTGGGATGGACTATTGATATCAGCCATCCTGAAGCAATATGTAATTTACTCCTTTTGGAAATGCTTAGAATTTCTGGTTTATCACAGCATCCAAAGTGTGATCTGCTAGGGTTGAGTTTAATACATAAATGAGGAAAAAATACATTACAGGGTTTAAAACCTTAAACTTTCATGGTTGAAATAGTTTTACCTTTATGAAAAAGCCCCAAGCACAATACAGCTGAATGACTGCTCACTGCGACTCTCTGAGAGACTTTCTCTGCTCCACTAAGAGCAGCTTAAATGTGCTTTTATATTTTTTCTTCCAATGAGTCAGAAATTGTCCTTTCTATAACCTGAGGCAGCATTTGCTGCTCTTCTAGGTGGTACAGCGTTGCTATCAGTCTAGATGTTATGGTGCTCAAATGCCATGTCATCTTGCACGGGAGCACTGTGTCCACATGTCAGCACTGTGAAGTTTGGGTTTATTTTTGCTGTAGGAAATTAGTGTTTCATATACAGGCAAATCCCGAAGCAGGGAGTCTGGCAGCACGCAGGTAATTCAGTCTCAGAAATCCCAGGTCAGCACAGGAGCCTGGTATCAGCAGAGCCAGTCCCACCTCACGCCTGTGCTTCAATCAGGGACTAAGAGAGAAGGAGACTTCTCCTGCTGTTTGCACAGCTCCCACCCCACTGCTGTCTCAGGACCCAAAGCATCACAATAACTCAGTGGCAGAAGTGTCACTCGGCTCCCAGGGATGGAGCTCTTGTGCTGGGCTGCCTGGTGACATTACTGGTGGCAGTACAGGTGACATTACAGTTGACACTGCACATCTACAAGAGCTCACTATGCAGACCTGCCCATTTAAGAGAAAACTGATATCCATGTGTCTTCTGGTTGCTATAACACAGTAGATTAATAATAACTGCAATAATTAGATAATACAGCCCTATTTTCAAAGCTGTGATGCCGCTACCTTTAAAGATAACTGCTTGGTATTTGCAAGTACTTAAAGCACTTTGAGGATTGGAGTCTCGGTGCAGATCCACACAGCTCTTTGAAAAGTGGACAAACTGATGCTGAGCTCTCTGGATCCCCGGTGAGACCCAGGTTCTTTTGAAAATTGGATGTCAGATGAAAAACTGGTTTTGCCTGCAAGAAAGCTCTACTGGCAAACAAGCAGGAAAAAAAAAGAAGAAAAAAGTACAAAGTACATGCATAGCACAAGCACATCTTCCTGTCTGTCTTCCCAGTTTCTTCCAGAAAGCCTGAGCAATTTCTCTGTCCTCTGAGGTAACACAGCCTCATTTTCATGCAGGAATGTGAATACAACAGTGTAAATAATGGGGGTACATCCAGATAAACATTTTGGATCTGTATCAGTTCTTTGTGGATATTTTTAGCTAAAAAAACCCTATTCAACCATGTTCAAAGCAGCACTTCATTTTGTGTTTTCTGTTTTTGTTTTTTTTTTTTTTTTTCAGAATGCAACATATTTGCATAGCATCTTGAATTCTGGGGGCTGGTATAGACTTTGCTCCCTTCCACTTTAAATGCCTTATTGTTTGATTTTGGCTGTTGCCTTTTTTTTTTAAGTCAGCGGCAGAAAAATTGTTGATGGCTACAATTGGTATTCTGTTACCCTTACATTGATTCTTTAGCTTTTGCATTCTTACAGAGCTGTTACACCATACAAGCAAAAGCAGATTTACTGGTGACAACAGAGAACAGCATTCAAGTTACAGTGCAGCATTTTTCTGATGAAGAGTTTCCCATTCAAGCAACACCAAGGATTTCATGGAGCTGCTGAACCTGTGTAGAGTTGCCAGACTGCAGCAGTGGCATTGCCTCTCTTCAGGACACTGAGGTCAGCTGGGAGGAGCTGAGGGTGTAAAAGTTTATGCTGAGGGCTAAATACTGGATAATTTCTGTGACTACTAAAATGCAAGATGCTAGTGAGCTCTCATTCCCGTGAAATCATAACACAGCCTCAGCATCTGAACCAGTCTCAGGCACAATTTCCAACCTCCAGCTGTTTTATACTCTAGTACTTTTAATATTTCCACCCCTGTGTATGATTTTGTGTCAAGCACATACATTATTCCCATTAAAAAGGTGCCATATAAACCATTTCACTATTGCTGCTGTCACAAAGTATGAGTTGTAATTTCTTCCTTAAGGAGAATTTAACACACAAGAAAAATACAGCTTCCTTGAACGTGGCTTGAAAATTTATACGGACTGACAAGCATTTGTCCAAATATCTTATATTTACAACAATGTGATCTGCTGCCCAGCGTGATCAGCACGTACCAGATCTACAGCCCTGACAGGGCTGCATTTTTCATTTCTTAGACAACATAAACCATCACTAACATGTGACTTAACATTCTTTATCTGAGTCCACTTCTGTGAAGTCAAACCTGATAGTCACCCTGCATAAAATGCACCCAGCCACACAGACAGAGGGGCTTTAAGTCTCCTATGGTGGTGCATTGGCAATCTAGAGGATGAGGAAAATTAAAAACCAAAATATTGATCCGTGTCTGTTCTTGCATTTATACAACTCAGGGTGTGTGTGCTGTGGGTGTGTTGTATTTCTTGCCATATATGAATATTTAAACCAGAATAATTGCCTTTGTATGCAGAGGATTTAGTACCTGGAATTCAAATGAGAAAGCAAAATCCATTCCCATTCCATTTATTAGGTGATGAGATTGTATTGAATTATGTCAATTCATCTTCTCTCTCTTCATTTCAAATAACGTGTTCTGTTTTAAAAGGGTAAAAATGTGTCAGACAGCCAGAACTGGCACCCACTGCTAAGCAAATGGAGAGCAACAAAGCAAATGGGCTTGAGATGCTGGCTGTCTGGAGTAGAGGTTCCAGAATTTGCCCTTCTCAACAAACATGTGAAAAGGATTTTGACAACAACTGTAGTGAAAAATGTCTCTTTTTGTGCAAATATAAACTTGATGAAGAAAAGATACATGTGAAAATAGGAACATGTACATTTCCCAGTTATACATGGAAAAAACCAGACTTTTCTTGCACACCCAAAAAGTGTGCATTCCTAGCAAATGCCTCACAAAGAATGAAGTGCAGAAACAATACCATCTGATTGCAAAGCACAGAGGATTAACACTTATTGGCAATCATCTGGGAGGATAGAATTCATTCTCACTTTCTCAGTTCACAAACGTGAGAAATACATCTGCAGAAAATCAAAGCCTGTATTGATGATGTTCAGAAGAAGAGATAATTTTATTAGAGCAAATAGCTCTAAGTAGCCATGTGATTTTCAGCAACCCACAAAAGAAGCATTACATTTTTTGAATTATTTTTTGAATTTTTCAGCTTCTCTCCCAACACTTTCATCAAAAATCTCACCTCAGTCTGCAAGAATCTTTTGCTCACTGGCTGCACTTGTAAATGACCAGCAATCAAGATGGTTAAGCTACATTTCATATCTAGCCTTCTGGATATAAATTTTTAATTACTCTCAATTACTCCTTCTCTTTTTTGATCCCTTATTACTTGTTTTTGCCAAACACGATCCCAATCCAACAGCCATTCAACTCAGCAGGAGTCGTTCCATTAATGAAGTTTTGATCTGTAACAGCTTCTTTCATTTGCACTACAGACTATCAGGATCAAATCACAGCTGAATGATGTGGTAAAGCAAATTGACTCATGAACAGTATAAAGTCTGGCTTCCAGATAACTCCTGTCCTATTACCACCCTCATCCCATCTCCCTCAATAATTCCCATTTCCCCACAGCTCTGTCACAGTGGTTCTGCTCTGCACATTCCCAGTCCCTCTGCTAGTATTCTCCTCTCCCACAGCAGTTCCCTCTGGTCCTCAGGCCCTTCCCCTGCCACGCTCTACATCAGAGCAGCCATCCTGTCATGCTGATTGCTCTGCCCTGTGCTGTGCAGGCGAGGAGTTGGCGGAAAGGCTGTTGGTTATATGGCTGCGATAAACTCAGCTGAGAGCAAGGGAGTACTCCCTGTTTATCTCTCACTAAAAGCTCTTTCCCATGTACCCAGGTGTCAATTTTAACAGAATATGTAGGAACTTAGCACCTTCCAGATCTCTCTGTGCTATCAAATTAGTGGATATTTGCAAATTTGGTTGGAGTTTGCTAAAAAAAAATCAAAAGCTGCTAGGAAGTAAGTGACTCACAGAGAGATGGACAATGTCATCACGAGTTGTGTTTCCTTAAAAAGCCAGACTAAATGTTCCCAGAAGAAGGTTACAGTCTTATAAAATCACAGACCAGGTATGAATGATAGTGCACTGGCAGCCAAATCATCCATTTTCAAGAATGGGGTCATAAAAGAAGAGTTCGTTTGCTCAAGAGAAGTAATTCTGATGTGCATTTGCAGTAGAGTGAGTAAAGCTCTCAAGGTTACTGAATCTGCAGTGAGAGAAGACTTGTTTCCAGCTGCCAGGCTGCAGGTCATTGCAATCCCAAACAAGTGATCACAGTTAAACAGCTTATCCTGTTTATTCTGGAGTTTAGCTTGAAACAGAACAGAAAATCTCAACTACCCTTGAATTTTTTACCTGGAAACTGAACTGAACATCACTATATAGGCTTATGTCTTTGCAAGGCTGAATTGCACTCTGAAATTTGAAATGCTCAGCTTTAGGGGGAGTCATTTTCATTTTATTTTATCCACAAAGTTTACTTCCCCCTTCTGCTTTTGTATCAGGAGAAGAAAGTGAGCTTTGCTCACCCAGAGAGCTCATGCAGAATGTCAAACCATTGTCCTCTAGCTGCACATTCAACTGATGTTTACATCTGCAAGTTCCACTGGAGAAATAAACACACTGAGCACAAAGTTGCCATCAGTTAAAATACCAAGCTGCCTCTTCACAAGACAGGCCGTGCATAACTAAGCATCAAAATATGTTCCCGGTACTGTTATTATTATGATATGACCAAAGAGTCTTCACATTTTAATGATGTTATCTTCTAGAGGGATGATAATAATTTAACCTGCTTCAGTGGAGACAATAAAAATTCTTGTACTTTTACACATCTCCCTGCTGTCAATATTGGATTTTTTCCACTTTTTTTTTCTTTATGTGGAATGAAGAAGCATCTACTGAACACAAACAGCAACTAACGAGCTGAGAAAAGCCCATCGAAAAATGATTATTGTAAGATCCTTGACTTTTTCCCCTCTGTCCTTCAAACAAAAACTCTTAAAAGTTAACAAACTGAATTTTCTTTTTGACAGAAACACCAAACAATGCTTGAAACGCTGCCCACATCTGTGAAACTATATCTAATCAAATTCACGCCTGCATTGGTTGCCTGGGTAACAATCAGACAGTTGCTCCTACAAACAAACTGCAAACAGCAGAAGGAAATGTGCTCTAACTGGAAGCATCTACTTCTCTGAGCTTGAGCCTTGTTAGTTTAAGAAATAATCATATAGAATATGATCTTATTCACAAGGCAGTGGATGGAGGAGGGATATTACAGAATGAGTGGCTCACTCATGAGGATAAGGAAGACATAGGAAAGGTTGTGAGCAAATGAAAGGTTGTGAGCAAATGAACATAAAAGCTCAGCTCCATTTTTATCATTCTCTCCTTTTCTCCTCCCTAAGAAGCACAGCATGGCATTTAGATGTAACTATATGTCCCTGCATAAAAGGGTGATTCATTACTTCTTTTTCAGCACATAGTTAAAGTTATTGTCTACATTTACCCCTCACAGCACAGGCCCCCAATTGATCAGCTTCGTGTCAGGCTCCTCCTCCTGACACACAGAAGAGATGGCTCTTAGGGACCTATAGAGATGTGATAGGCGCTGCAAAGGCCGTCGTTTCCACAGCAACGGGGATCATGCACGAGCTCTGAGCCAAACTTCATCTCCACCCCATTCCTCCCCCCTTAATCTGACCACACAGGTTTCCTTCTTCACGCTCACCACAGGCGCTTCCGGGGGAATCCAGCCACATTTGGACGGGTGAATGTCCCTTGCACACCGAAATGTAGGAGTTGTACAGACAAGTATTGGCTTCGGGGCTCGCATGACTTTCAAACAAGTCAAGTTTGTTAACCTCAAGCATTCAAAAATTATGTTTTAATAAGTAAGATTTACTTATATAAAACCTTGAGATTTGACTAATGAATACCTTTGCATGAAGTTTAATTTGATTTCTGGGTTATAAGACTTAAGCCCCTTTTTGTACTAAGGTTGGCTTGAAAGTTAGACAGGTATTTTTTGGCGGTGTTGCTTTAAATTAATAAAATGTAAGCTGCTTACAAAATAAGTCAGACCCAGGACAAAAACAATCTAAACAAAAAAATCATTATGATAGTGGCATGTTATAAATCAGGCATACTGCAGCTGTCCTGTAACATTGCTCAAAAAAGGGGAAAAAAATAGAATTGTCACAGGACTGCTCCTTATTGAAACCTGAATCAATTACCTGCTAAAAGTAAGTACTGCAGAGGAACATACTTGCACTGCAGATTTCCCACACTGCTATGTACAGGGTAAAGCCCCTAAATAGTGCCTTACATCATGGGTTTCAAGTTGGTGGGTGTAACTGCAAAACTGAAATCATCACTAAAAAACAAATATAAAGATGCCAAGCTGACTTCCTGGCCACAGAAGCAGAACTGACAGAAACAAAGTAATGTGGGAAAGGTTCATCAGCAGGATGGTTGCTTGCTTTGCCGGTAAATAAGCCTGTTGCAGCAGCAAGGATCAAATGCTGGCTGCTCCTCATGGTCAGTTTTTCCACCAGATTCATATCTCTGTTTATTTTGGGGAGTTTGCTTTGCCCTTAAGCAGCAGTAGCCACCCATTACATAATGCTGGACTGGCTACATGGCACAGATTAACAGAAACCAGCTGTGAAGTAAATGCCTTCTTCATCTTTACACTTGTCACGTTTGTGTGGCAGAGAGATTTTGTACAAAAAGGCCTCAGCTCTGTGCATGGCTTTGCAGGCATGTGTGCACATGTGCCTTCTCACCTCACCTAGTGCAATCAGCTGGCAGCGAGCTCCCAAATCCCTTAGACCCCAGTGTAATTCCAAATCAAAGAGAGCTACTGACCATAGAGCATTTAAATTTGACCAAACAGTGGGTTTTCTGAAAAGTTGGTAAAGGAAAGCTTCTTGCTCTCTCAAGCTTTGAAACAAGTCCGTGGCTGGGCTCTGGAGGAAAAGGGGAATTTCTGTTTCCTGGTGCCTCAGTTTAAAGTATTTTTTTAAGGTAATGTCAGGCTTTTAATCAAGAGAAACTGTCCAACAACACCTCATCTTTTTCCTCCTTCTCAAACCACAGTCTACTTATGTGTACATTAAGCAGACTGTAAAACAGCGTGCCCAGAACTGCACCAGGAGCAAAGATCATCTCCTGCAGATACTGCCAGCAGCGGCCTTCCAGCCACTGCAGCTGCAGCTTTGAACACGTCCTGAAGCAGTTGACTTTGGTGGCTGTTGCTGATATGCGTTTCCATATCGAACCAGATACAGAGGAAAACACGGGATAGAAAGTTGTGAACATGTGCAAGGAAATAACGAATGTGCCGTAAAAGCAAGGACAACCCTCAAGTTCCCAGCACCAGAGCATGCCCCACATCTGCCTCTGCTGACCTTACCTAGAGGGATTTGCTACGGAAGATGAAGAAACTGTCATATGTACTTACAGAAATCAGTAACATACAGAAGTATTGGAATTTTTAAGGACTGCTTTTTGTTGTTTGTTTTTTATTCCAACTCTGGAAAAATTGTGGGCAATCTTCGATTTCATAGAAATTTTCCCTACAGGCTTTTACATACATGTCAACCTGAAACAGATGATCTGTTTTTCAGCACTGAAAAATTAGATTCTTCCCAGTGGTTTAGTAATAAACACTTGGAAATTATTTTAAGCTTATTGCAAAGCAAAAAACTTTAATGTTTAGTGTAGTTTGAAGAACATTTTCTTCCTGAGAAATATATTTTTCATTTCTTCCCTTCCCCCACAGTATGGTTTTCCAGCTCTACAAAAAGGCCAACGGGTCATGATGATACTGATGGCTCTTTGGGAAAGCATCAGGAAAATGGAAGTTGCTTTGTGTGACTTTTTTATTAAAGACCTGGGGATTTTTGTTTGTACATCTTTACTTATCGCTGAGACATTTTATAGTCTTAGCTGGGCAGAATTCCTAAACCTATCTTGAAACCGAATATTAAAAATGAGTGAATGAATGAATGAATGAATGAATGGATGAATGAATAAGACATTAACCTAAGAAGTAGAAACTGAGGCAGAGTATATGTACTCTGAAGCAGTACAGAAAGAAACAGATGCCAGTAGAGTCCTAGAACTCCTCATTTTGTCTGTGAAGAAAAAATTCTCAACAAATTAGTGCTAAATGAAAGATACGTTTAGGAGACTGCCTTATCTAGGGAATTGTGCTAAAATATAACCTGAATAAGGAGATACAATACAAATAAAAGATAAAAGGCATGATATGTACATATTAAGTTTTGCTTTAAAAATCATATTTTTGTGGGGCAGTTTACCATTTGCTCTTACAATAAAGAACCCTGAGACATTTAGTACCAATATTACAACCTTTTAAACCAATTAACTCTTTCCCTGATACAATATTCTTTATGAAGACAAGCTTCTGTCAGCAATTTGTTGCCCCCCTCACACCTGACTTGAAATATGAAATTGGGCCATCAAAGTCTACCATGGCCATCAAAGCCACAAACCCACAGCCATCCACTTCTACTATAGTCACAACAACTGAAAGTAGAACTTACTACAGAACACTATTTCATAAAGGTAGAAGAGCATTACTTTTACTTTTTATCTCCTGCACATATGTCCCAGGGAGAATTCTCAGTCTGTGCTTCCCATTTCTGGAAACAACGCACTTTACTCTGTAAACACTGGTCATATGCATCACTGAGGTATCCGTGGTTACATAGATGTAAAGAGCTCTTGATTTACATCCTACTTGTTTTCCAGCTTCTGTGCCTGTGAGGGTTGCTGCAGCAGCAAAAACCGTGGGTCTGAACCAGAGTCTACCACGGCTGACAAGGAGATGACATTAAATACAAATCTGAATATCTGAATAAATTAGGCAGCTGGTACAACCCCAGTTGGTCTTAATTCATATGCAGAGTAAGCAAGGAAAGAGGAGAGAAGAAAGCATTAGAGAGTACAAAGTATTTTCCAAGCCCACATCATCTTTCCATGGTACCAAGAGGAAAAGCCTGTTACTTGTTTTTCCAGCACATTGCACTTCCATGTACACCAGAGACACTGCAGAGTCTGGATCCACTGTAAAGGTCATCCTGGGGCTACTCAGGTCAGTGGAGCTCTGCTGACCCCAGTAGATGCAGGAGAAGCTACCAGAGGGTCTCCATGCCAAGCCTACCTTTCCCACCCCCACAGTGAAGCAGGGCTAGGAACATCCTCAGCTTCTTTGCCAGGGGCATTCCCCAATACACATCCAGTGAATTTCAGGAAGATGTCCACTGCTGCCCTTTAAGTGGTTACAGAGAAAGAAGGAGGGTGAGACTGGCTTTCCATAGATACCCTTTGCTGCTCACTGGGTTAAATAAAGGAATTTCACCATTCACATACCGGAGTTAATTACCCAAGGAGAATAAAGTGCTGTTCAAGAAGCTGAAATTCACTGTTTTTACAGAGGTTAATACATGCAGTGGTTCATTCCAAGATATGTTGTTCTAATCTGTGTTCTGCCACCACATTTCGAAAATTGCTGTTTAGTCTTGGATCAGAGAAGAGCTTGACGACACCTTGCTGTAAAAATAAAATGATAGATTCAGGTCTGCATTTTACAGTCCCACAACACTGATCTTTGATATTTCTTAGGCAAACTTTCTGTTTGAGGTTTGGAGACGGTTTTATTGTTTTTTCTCTCCTAGAAAAGGTTTGTTGCTCATATTCAACCTCTGAAATCTCTTGCGCACTCCCTGTCATATTATTTTTCAAAACCAGCATTTGATCTCGTGAAATAAATAATATGAATAATTCATGAGAAAAACATCTTAAAGCCCAAATTCCACCCTTCCTTTCTTCCTCCTACTTTTTCATTTGGCATTAAAGCTATTATAAACAGGCACATTTTGGTAACAAGCTAGACTGCCTGTGGATAGCAGGAGTATCATCAGTAGGAGAAGCAAAACCACACACAGAAAAAAACCCCTAAAATATAACACTGGAACAATAAACACTGCCAAGACAGTATTGATTCAGCATACTCTTGAATCATGTTAAAGCTTTTAATTCCATGCTCTCTCACCCTTTTTCCTTAACACCATACTACATGAAGTCATATACCTTTCTGATACCTTCTGCTACAGCACTTAAACATGTCTGCCAGCATTAGCAACGTTTTCAGGCTTGTGAATAAAAAGCAATTTACTTTAAAAATGTGTCTCCACAAATCTGTGTTCCTAAGTTGGTAATTTGTGTCATTATTTTGTTGTATAAGCCATTATTTAATGCTCTTTTAAAAGCACGTGACATACTGCAAAACCTTTAACTTACCACATTGTTTCATGAGTGACAGACAGTGGTCAAAATTTGGTACCAAATTCTAACACATTAACATGAGTTTTCAGAATCTTTCAATCCTACAGCATGTCTGGCTGCTCTTTAATGAAAGGGAATGGTTTTAAGGATCCATCAACAGTTGGGGTCTCCACTGGCTCATCAGAAATGCCATCAGAAGAGGAGCACATTTCTGTTTCCATCACCCTACAGCACAGACTGGGTGATACGGCAGAAAAAGAGCCCTGCTCAGTGCACAGAACCCAGGCACAGCTGTTCCTTGGTGACAAATGGGAGAAGATTGATGTTCCTTGGTTCTGTTCCTTGTAGGTATCTGAGATGGCACCAGGGATGACCAGTTGGGGTGACACTCCTTGCAGCGAGGCTTGTACTCTACCCTGGATGAGAAGGGATAAGGATGGCAAGAACAATCTCCAAATCTACAGATTCCCAGGGAACTCAGAAACATCTCGTGGCCTGGAACAATTTAACTCTGCCCCTTGCTTGCTTTGGAGTCCACCTTTCAACAGGATTGCCGCTCTTACAGCTCTCCTGAAGTCATGGAAGAACACCAGGGTAAATTAGCCCATCTGTTTTCATCTGGCAGGGATTCAGCAAGACACAGTTTAGCAAAGTGCTTAAATAAATGCTTAACCTTAAGCTTGCTATTAAGGACCTAAGAAAATGCTTTCCTGGATTAAGAACAGAAACTACTGGAAAATGAAGGAGGTGATCATTGTCTGCAGCACAGTCAAAGGCCTCACAACAGAGAGGGTGACTGCTTTTAGGGTTTGCCAGGATCTGTGTGTGTGGGATGGGACACAGTCAGTGGAGATGGTGGCCATGTGTGACCCCAGAACAGGACACAGACTGTGGCATGGAGCTTTCACGTGCCATTTTCATGAGAAAAAAAAAAATAGCGGGAGGATTGCACAGCACTGTTTTTTGACAGTGTTTAAGCTCTACTAGCATGTGTCTTGGGCCGCTTCACCCTCCAGGTACAAGTCCCAGGAAGGCACAGAGGCAAAGACCCAAATTCCCAAAGATGCAGGGACAGCTGCCCTGCCCATAGGTGCAGGGAGCACAAGCACAGGAACAGTGCCCTGTGCTAATACCTCAACTCCCCACACTCCTCTGTGCTCCCTCAGCCATGGGAGGTAGAAGCAAACAGCTCAAAGTTTGTGTGATGACGGGGGTAGTGAAGATCCAGGTGGCAGCTTCTCTACAGGTTCATAATAACTCTCCCTTTGCAATACAAATACTGCCTGCAGGTGTTTACTCCTGCCTTTTTACAAACTAAAATGAGACAACACGTTTGCACATGACTAATCTCTTCATATTGCATTTTACCTCCTGCAAACTGCTTATAAATATAATTATTTTTCAAAAGACTGAGGAATCTGCCAGATCTTTATAGATAGGTCCTTGTGGATGACACAATCCATCACCTTTCCAGTAAAGAACTATACAAAATGAAATATTTAATAGGTGATAAATTAAATATTAACGGCCGATGCATCACAGACATCTCCAAATGTTTACATGGGTTTATAAGTTAGAGTCCTTATTTTTGTAGCAGCTCAGTCTTTTCCCACCTATCTTGCTCGCTAACTGCCTCACTGGCCTCTAAGCAATCCAATGGCCCCAAAGTCACCTCTAAGCAGAAATTCCAGCTCCAGAACTTCAAACCCAAGTTGTTTCAGTTCCTCCTTCAGCATCCCTCAAACATCCCCCTACCTTACCATGGGCTTCTTGGCTTGCCTGTGTCTGTCTCCATCACCCACAATGAGTTTTTACTGTAGCTGGGGGTCATGGTGGCACAAATACAAATAATTTACCCCTGCTTTCATTCACACTGGAACAAACTCAGCATCTTCCTCTGCAGAGGGATCTGCAGAGGTTCTCTGGGAAGTTTTGAGCTGGCAAAGAAAGGGAGGCTGAGGAGGCTGCTCAGGCAGCTGGAAAATGCTGTGTAAAGAGCAGAGCATCCTGCTGGGGTAATTAGAGAGCTCCTACCAGATTTATTCCAAGATCAAGGGCCTAAACTTATTTACTTATTTAACTCCCATATCTTTGAAAAGCTGCACACTTATAATACCAGACTGCAGGAGGAGAAGTACTTAGATTGCTTGAGACAGGAGTTTTGAAAAAGTCAAAATTTTCCTCCCCAAAATTAGTTTGCTCACAAAGAGCATTAGGTCGTCTGGGACAGATGCTGTCTCTCATGGAAATCAGTGGGGTTTTAAATCCTGCAATTTTTTCTCAACACCTGAAAAAGATCCCCATTGTGGCAGTTCACACAAATTCTTCCACTGACTTCTCTTGAGCAAGACAAAGCCTAAAAAGAATGTAAGGTTTCCCTTTTTAATCCCCTTCAGAATAGCTCAGGCATGTATGATGGAGGTAGCTGTGAGAGGTAATTGCTGCACAGTGGCCCAATTACTCACATACTTCAAAACAACCCAAAACTCCTACCTGCTATGAGGAAAAGGCTTAAAAGGTGTGGGTTATGAAACAGATAGAAGCATCATTTCAGACCTATCTAAGTGTCAGTTTACATTTGGTTTTTTTTATTCCTACTACAAATTATCATTAACCGAAATGTGGCTGTTACCTATGACTGGTGTTCTTTGTGTGTGGTTGGTTGCTTGTTTTTCCTTTTAATTTGAAGCTCCTGTTTCAGATGAATAAAAGCCTCCAAACACCCCAGGAAACTGAATTTTGGAAGATTTGTTTAGTGCAACTAATACCGTCAAGGTTCATTGGGTCTTTAGAGACCTGCTGTGGTATGAATATGCCTTAACATGGCCTGTAAAGGTTACAGATGTGGAGTGATATCCTTTACAGATAGGATTTTGTTGTCTTCTTTGGATTTTTTCTTTTTTAACAAACAAAAAAAACCCTCATTATGAAGATCAACTATAAACTATTCCACATAGTTTGGGTTGAGTTGGAGTCTCCTTGTGATAAGTCCAAGTAACAGAAACCTGTCTTCACCCTTAATTACAGTAGCAGTATTGGGTGGTGCTGCATTAAACTGACCTTTGGCTTTATTTAGCTGAGCTAAATAAATTAAAAACAAAATAAAAATCACAATTTCCCAGCAACAAACACAAGCATATCTTATCACTCACAGTATGAAGTTGTTACTACAGTGCCATCTTCAGTGCGTTACATAAAGTGGAGTTTTCCTGTAGAGGATTTTTTCTTTGTTCCTTATGGGTTGGAAGTGGATTAACAGAACTTCAACTGCAGAGAGGAGGGAGTATAAAAAAAAGGTGACAGCCTTCTGTCTTTGTTAAAAAGAAAGACAGTGTTGTTATTAAGAAAATAAACTATTACACCAGAAGCATATATAATTATTAGGCAAAGCAATCTAAATCTGGCGACCACAATAGGTTTTGAGGTAAAAAAATGGTTGTCCTCATTTACTGCCACCAACATTTAGCAATACCACATGGAAACGCAATTTTGCATGTGCACATGCGTTATGTGTAGCACATAACCAAACCATTAGAAGCGTTAATGCAAGTTCGACTGTATGCTATTTACAGACAGGGAAAAACATGTATCTCCACATTTCCGACAGAGAACCTGGGCTAGCTGTACTGTGGAGGAAATCTCATTTGGTCAAACAAGTTCTTCCTACCTGGTCCCTAGAGTTTAGACTGGACCCAGAAGCGAAGATGACTTCTCCTGCCGCAAAAGGGACCAGCCCACGTACTGAACAGCAGACAGCCAAGGAGTCTTACATTCTTGATTACAGAGCTCCTGTGTTACTTTGCTTCCCTGCAGCGTCAAAACAAGGATGTTACTGAGCCCTGCTACAACCTTGTTCCTTGGTGCAAGCCAAGGATGTTGTGCATGTTGTGGGCCATGGCACAGGTGTGCTTCAGAGGGAAGAGGAGAAGGCATTTTAGTAAAGGTCACTGCCATATTTCTGTTGTCTCTGAGCACATCTAGTTCATGATAGTTCTAGTTCTAGCTCATAGCAAATGCCTGCAGAGTGGGCATGAGTTCATGTTGTTGCTTCAGCCCCATATGGCACTGAGACACATTCAGGCAACCTGACCTCGCCCATGTATAGTGTCAAAGAGAATACTTGTGTGGAGAAAGGAAACAGGAGCTGATGCCAGCTCCACATCTCAGTCCCACAATTTGTCAGCGTAGCAAAAATGGCCAAAGGTGCCAATGATACTGGAAAATATGAGTAATTTCATTATTATAATGCAAATGTTCTTCTGGGAGGGAATGTATTTTGCTTGTCGTTTTTAGGCTTACATATTTTCCTGCGGATGGCTCAGATTTCTATTGCTCTGTACAGAGTAAACAGGTCTATTTAACAGCTGAAGAAGAAAAGTCTACAAAGAGGAAAACACAGCTTATCCACTTTCAGTGAAATTTCTCAATCTGAACAATAGAGCACTATGCACAGTACAATGGTAGTCCCCTTTTGAAATGAATTGTATGCTGATAATACTCACCATTTGCATGCTGCTTTCATTTTGAAAGCACATTACAAATGTATAGGAATCCTTACCAACACACTTTACAATTTATAATCCTTACTATCTTTGCTGTCATAAGTGGTGTAAATTACTTGACAAAGCTACACAGAGAGAATGTGTCACACTCTTGTTTTGTTGACCAGTACAGCAAAATCATAAAATTATGGTCATGGCATAGCTCCAACAGATGAATTGAAACTCTAGATTCTAGGGAGTTTCTAGGGATTCTACTTACAAGATAAAACCTCTTATGGCATAGATAGCTTATATTCTTGAGAAAGGATTACAAAATAGGGGCCCCATTTGTTGGCACAAACCGAATTTTCCCAAATTAATTCCCGAATATTTCACTTGTGCTTTCTGAATATTTCACTTCGTTAAGGCAAAAGTCATTTTCATTGAACAGAAAGAAATCTTAAATCTAGGTTATTCATGATGTTGTCGCTCTTTATTTTCATCTTAAAAAACCATGAGAATTAAAAGCAAAGCTTTTTTTCTAGATATTTGCACCAAATTTCCTGATCGCATCTGTAAAACTACTGGTTTATTGAACTGCTCATAGAAGTAAAGATCCTCCTAAGTATAAAACAGTGCAAGGACATGGCGATATTTAGGAAAGAAAACTATGTGAACCCCAATTATTTCAAAGTGTTAACTCCATCCAAAGAAATCAACCCTTGTATGACATTTGTACTCTTGTTGCTAACCAACTTCATCAAACTGCAGGCACAACTCAACAGGAGCTTGAAGTCTGGTCCTGAAGAACGACTGCTGATGTAACTTCCATTAAAGCGAACAGAGAGGGAACATTCAAAACCTTGCATTTCATTTCTACCACACAAAAGGCAGAGAGACATTGAGGATGAATCTTTGCAACTAAATTGCGCCCTGAGCTGCACATGTAAGTCCCTCGGCACCCCAGGGGCATATTCTAACCCAAGAATGGAAGTTGAAAAGTTGCATGCTAAAAATATAAACCCAACTGCTTTCTTCCTCTCTCTCTTAGTAAAACACTTTCATAGTACAGATATTAACCAACAATGTGACCATTCTTTAAAATACCTGTATTTTTCTTTTTCAGTGTGGAAAAATTCAAATTCAGCCCATTTTGCTTTACAGGAAAAAAAAAAAAGAAAGAAAAAGAAAAAAAAGGGAAGTTATTCTCCCACCCTTCTCCAAGAAACTATTTTTGGGTAGAAGCAAACACAGACTGCACATACACGAGACTGGTGACCTGGAGCCTTATTTGCGGTGTATAGACAAGAAGAATACCCTGCTGAGAAGGACTCACAGGGTCTATGAAATCCTGCCAGGGAGCAAGAAAATCTGCTGTATGGTACATCGTTTCCTGCAGTTTCTTGCAGTGAAGAGCTCAAAATCTGTCAAAACATGCTGCCCTTTGTGGCTCTGCTCATTGAGATGTGCTTTCCGTACAGCGTCTCATACTCAGATGTGAGCACCAATGTAGCACATGAAGAGAGCCTCTACCAAAGCCACTGCTCAGCAAGTACTGGGTACAGTGACCCTCACACCCAAACAACCCCCAGTGTGCACACAAGTGTATCCACATCCCAGTTAAAAGCCTCTCTGAGAAATCTGTATCACATCTGGTTTAACCAGAGTAATTTGTCCATGACTTTTCAATGAACAGCGACACCAAAGCCTAGCTCTGGTGAGTGGGTGCAGATGTCTGCAGGATTTAGCCACAGTCTGTCAGGATTCAATTGACTGAATCACGTTTACTTTACAGTGCACAACTTACACTCGTGGAAAGCCACAATTGTCCAGCTTCAAAAGCCCAGCACGAAATTTCCCAACAGAAGCTTAAACCATTTCCTACATTTCTCTGTTTTGGATCGTACACCATCTGACATGACTCAGGCAGGCTCTTAGTTTGCCTTTTTTAGCTGGTTTTTAGGAACTGACAAATCCCACTCTTCTGCCTCTTCTAAAACTGCCATCAACTCAAGCCTAGAAAAACCTTCAGCTGCAAAGGACTGGCTCGCTGAAGGTGAAGTGAGAGCATGGAGTGAGAGGATGCTCTGGAAGGTCATAGTTCACACACTTCCAGGAAATTACATGAAATTAAACCAAGAAATGAAATCCTCATGGATGAGGGAAACTTAGGAATATTCTTTGTGACTCTACCTTTACAAAACGACGACTAAACCATTTAGAGATCACCTTCTATTTTCTGGTTAAACAAAGACCAAAGAGAATCAGGTACCACTTGTTATCCATCAGAGTTGTGCTACACTATGTTAAGCCTTCACATACACGCATAGAAAAAAATCAGATTTAGTAATGATAGGACATTTTTCTTATCTGATCTTTATTTGTGCTTTTGAGGAATTATTCAGGGAATTATTATTTAGGGAATGGAAATTAAATATAACTCAGTATCTGTCTGTTACCAGTGACTGGTATTTTAAAAATAACAGACTGTTGAAATCTACTGCTTTCAGATAATAAATAAATTATCTCAAGTATTGCTAGTGAATACAAATAAAATTAGCAGTAAAACAAAGACATCTGCAATAAACTCTCTACTTAATGAAAAACAAGAGCAGCAAAACTTTGCTCCATTATAGGGAGAAAGTAAATTGTATTGTTAAGAAAGCATTTGTATTTTATGTGAGATCTATCCCAAGTCTCTGCATAAACCAGCAAATTTATATAGTTTTGTACCCATGGTACAGCTCTGGGATGCCCACAGCTCTTGAATCATTGTAGAGTTCCACTGATATCAAACAGACACAGGACTGCACTTAGTCTGTGCTCTCCCTACAGTCATTTGAAAATAGTAACAGCTTTACCACACAAATCAACAGAGTATAAAGCACGATTATATTACATTTCAAGTCAAAAATTTCTTATTTTTATTTCAATGATGGATAGATCTAGTATTTTCTGCTTTTTTTGTTCACTAGGGTAAGGCAGATTTGGCTCCATTGAAGTCTGTTCAGTCAGTCTGGATTTACATTGGTAAATTTCTGAGAAGAATTTGTCCCTGAGCAATAATATTCCTATTTTTGTTTTCCAGCACAGCATCAATCATAATACATAAGGATGAATGAATTGAAATTGGAAATAAAGACTAATAATGACAAAATATATTAACAGAAAACTCTCAAATTCCTCTGCATTCAGGAAAGCAGTGCACACTTATTATCAAAACATGAATAATTAATTCTTGGTTCTTGAGCTTTTCTCTAGAAAGAAATTATACGGAATATTATATGTAGGCCTTTCTCAACTAACACTGTGGGTTTGTTCCTAATGTTACACTTCAACTGGAAGTGAAAAAAATCTGTATCAAGTCCCGATTTTCCACTCCATATCCCATTCTGATTCTCATTCACTGCCATTATAATGCATGTTAAACCCTGCACAACAGGGAATGTTTAATCTAAATATAATTCTGTTCCTGTTCTTCCCCCTTGCCATGAAGATTTTTATGGGGCTTTGTAAACCATTTTAACTACAAAATATAAATTTGGAACTTAAAACTGCCTAAAGATGTCTTTTCAGCTTTCAGTTATAAAAGTACCCTAACCAAATGAAATGGTAGATGGATTGATATTTTTGCTTCTGCTAAGGACAAATTAAATTTTCTTTCCTCTGAAAAACTGTTATTGAAAATGACTAATAAGAAGAGAGCAGAATCAAAACAAATGCCCCTAACATAATATAATTGTTCCTCTAAGCGCTTCTGGGTTGAAGAACTGAGAATCCAACCAAAAACTAAATTCTGCTTGTGGTAGTAATGGAAAAAATTCACTGACTTTGGAGGGATTATTTGCATAACAGGGGAAAGGAACATTTTGCTGGAATACAGAAGATGAGAA
The DNA here is from genome assembly GCA_013397725.1 of Rhagologus leucostigma. NCBI lineage: Eukaryota > Metazoa > Chordata > Aves > Passeriformes > Rhagologus > Rhagologus leucostigma. Next base: position 2,272,915 of record VZTD01003620.1, on the reverse strand, counting down.
AAACTTCTAAAATACAACAATTTGTTGAGGTGGTTAGGAAACATTACTGCATAACTGCTTTACAGATTCTCTCTCATTCATATACAGATAATCCAAAAGAGAATATCACAGGCACTTACAAAGTCTAGTTTCAGAAATATAATAGTACCAAACAATTTTATTAATATTTCATACAAATTCTGAAGTCAACACTGACTAGTATTTTGATGTTGATGAAGGCAAACAAAATTAATAAACAATAGGTTTCTGTGTTTTACATTGGACTGGATGTCATAAGTAACTGTCTTAAATATAAACTAACCTAAAATAGTAATGATCAAAACAGGGTAAAGCCAATACATTTTGTTTTCTTTACTTTATTTCAAAATAGAGTGATTATAAATACATTCTTGTTATATTTCCTTCCTAACTCTTTGGATGCAACCAAAAAAAAAGTCTCACTGTGCTCATTTCATACAATATCAACATACAAATCATGCAAAAGATATTATAGATATTATACCACCATCAAGTTCCGGATGTTTTTCTTGATTCTGAAACATTTGTTAACATTATTCACAAGGCCATGCCTTTATATCATAATTATGGCTTTAAAAAAAAAAAAAAGCATTTAAAAAAGATATTTATACTAGATTGCTGCATTATTGTCAATCTTGAACACAATGCAAAACATAAATCACCTGTTCTTGTGTTCTTGCACCGTGGTATTTGCTTTCTGATAAAATTGCACAATTTTTTTTCTTTTTCAAGGAAACGATTACACTTTATTGATTTCATTTAAAAATGGAAACTTCTTTATAATACAATGGAGACAACAGATTATGTTAACACCTTCACTGATTTAGTTTATGTCTATGGGTCTTAACAGCCATTTTACAAGCATGGCCACTCAAACCGATATAATGAACAGACAGACCTGTTAAGCCACACCCAAGAGTCACCTTCTCAGACAGACTGACCAGAGATTTGAATGGACATCACACTAAAACTGCTGTGCAGACACATACACTGTTTCAAAACATGGAGAAAATAAACTGACACTAAGGTTGCCATTCAAAGTAACAATTTCACAGAAAAATAGTGTTTTGCCAGCTTCTGCATTCTTCACTCACACTATTATGCCTACATATTGCACCATACATTGTAAAACACTTAGGAACAATTTCTACAGGAAGGTCCAGATTGTGCAACCCTTACTGATGCTGGTGAACCTACACTCAACTGCATAACCCCAGAAGTCACTGGGCTCTATGGATTATATACAATGGTTCTGAGCTGGCTCGTTTTGAAGTCAATGACAAAACTCTATCTAAGCCCCACTCTTGGGCAGGTATCTAATTATTACCTCATGAATAGTACCTCTGCACATGATTTAGGTTGAGCTGAAATGCTTTACTGGGATTGGGGCCTCAGAGATCAGGAAACTCTGACGCAGTGTAATGGTACAGCATAACGGTTCAGTTCTTCTTCTTTTGATCAGCAAATAAAAGACATCACTCCAAAAACCAAAAAAACTTCAAACAAATGAAAAAAAAAACAAATCAGAAAGAACACTCCTAGAAAACCTCACAACACAAAATAAACCAAAAAACCCTCAATTTTTTTAGCTGAGGAAGGTATGATCATTTATCGTTGCTCTTTTGACTCAGGGCAACACAAGTCATAAGCACATCAGTTTTACCATCAGTTAGAAATATCTCCTTATTTGCTATTTTTAATATTTTTAACACATTCCTCTCAGGATGATCATACCGGACATGACAGTGGCAACGCACTGAGTGCGTCAGACACCTTTGGCAAATCCCAGAGAACTTGGACACATGCTCGAGGCCACACAGCACTGTGCAGAGCAGACCCAGTGGCCTGTCAACCTCAGCCTACTGAAGGAGCCAGCAGAGTCCACCTGGTCAGTGCATCATGGACACTCCTTAACCCACAGACAATAAACACACGTGTTCTCATCCAAACCTTAGCCACGTATTGCATCATTGGTCACCCAGGAGATTTTTATGCCAGAACTGCATGTGTACGCAGCATCCATGTCCTGAAAATCCCTATGACATTCTGAATTAAGCTAATTATTGTGCATGGATAGCTGCAGCTTTTTGAAAGAAACTCATCCATTAATTTATCTCTCGTAATTTTATTATCTGAAGTCATGTATATACTCTAAAGTATGGAGAAAAATAATAAAACCACCTTCTTTCTAAGCCACAAGAGCATAAGCAAATGTCTGAAAGCAGAGATTTTGTTTGCTTTCTCTTAAATAAAGAAGCATTGCTTTTTTTTTTGCCTTTTTTGCTGAAAATATACTGCAGGCTGTTTGCCAAGTATAATTCCAGAATAAAAATTTCAACTCAGTGTCATAAAGCCCTGAAATTAGAGGTTTATATTGGAAATAGCTGACACAGCCTTCTCGACAGTATTATTATTGAGTCTTGCTCTAATTTTTGCTAGCTTCAAATTCATGAAAAATGTTCATGTTTATATCCTACTATCTTAATTGATTTAAGTATTGATTATAAAAGGTAGGGAGAGGTAAAGGTTCTGAAAGCAAAGGAGATAGAAGGGTCTTATCCAAAGCTCATCAAGTCAAAGAAACTTTGTTAATCTCATCACACAGATTTGCTGTACGATGCTTTACCAATATATTTCCATTTTCATGTCAAAGTACCATCTATCAGTGAGGTACAATGGGGATCTTCCATTCTCCTACCTTTTTTCCTGGCTATTCACAAAGGCAAGCTTTTACTCTCTAGTTATGAGCTACACAGTCCTCTGAACTGAGACCACCATATCCATTTTGCACTGTGGTTTTAGACAGGATTTGCCATATTGTTCACTGCTCTGATCAGGTTTTGCTGACCAACAGCAGCCAGAGAGATAACAAGAACAGAAAACTTATGCATATATGATAAAAATATTCCCCTTAGCATGAATTCCTGTAAATACTTGTAGTGAAAAGTATTTAGATTAAGCTGTAGAGACCTGAAAAGCAAGAAAACTCATGGCAAATAATTGCCTGAGACACAATACTAAAAAACTAATGAATCTATTTTAAAATGCACCATTGGTAACAAATCTGAAATAAGATAATATGCTAATCTCACAAGAATAGTACAGAACAATTTTATTATTATTATTATTATATCTGATCACTTAATTCTGGATGATGCTATACATTACATCCCCGGTTGCTGTTTGGTATATTGTTCTGGTTTTATTTATACTGAATGATTAATGCATTGTGATCAGGAAAACAAGTCAGGCATATTAAATACATATTAAGGAGTACATATTTTTTTTCCTATGTAGTATACAAAGTATTTCATAAATATGAATTATATTACAAAAATAATTTCTGCTACGCTCACACAGTAAGCACTTTGACAATTCTGGACAACCTGTTGGGGTTGCAAGAGTTTCACCTAACTGAGAAGAACTCTAGTTTTAATTGGAGATGAGTCTTAGAACAGATTCTGCATAAATATCAAATATTTTCTTCAGATGTCACGAATACTGCAGAAGTCAGGTTGAACTATTTTCTTTCTTTTCTTTTTTTAATTTTCTGTATAGACATGTATGCTTCAGGTGGTCAGATTTATTTCATAGGTATGTAATGCATGGTATATTTTAAACAAATATTTGCACAATTTAACATTATAATTCCAGTGGTTTCAAGATGCAGCCCATAAATGTAACCAATTTACACATACTATTGAATGTTCTCTCTTTGCATGCTTGTTACTTTCCAGATAAGCTTTAAACAGTGCCATTGGAACACCACAAATCAAAGGATTACTCCAGTTCCACCAACTTAAATCCACGTGCAGGATGAAGGACCCAGCTGAAGTACAAATATCAGTACCAGGTTTCTTGTGTTTGTTCTAACAAATCACAAGGAGACGATGGTTTGCATTTAAGATACAAAACATATATGCCTCTTGAGGTTAAATTCAGTGTAACGTGTATAAAGCATCCCTTTGGCAATAGAGTTTGCAGTATCCCTACAGGATTCCACAGGGCATGAGCTTTATGGAGTAAAATCTATTAAGGAAATTCTCCTCTACTTGACAAATCATACGCAGCTACAGTTAATCAGACACCCTTGGATACACCTGCCTCTATGCCTATCAATATAATATAGTATTTGGAAGTTAAAAGTCAACAAAAGGCACTTTCATCATTAAATAAATGTCCTCTGTAGGCAATAAGATTGTATGACCTATATTTTATTCAAAGCTGTTTGTTCTTCAAGGACTTGTAGGTAGTCAGGTGAACCTTGAAGTTTAGCTTTTAGTTCAAAATATTCACTTTTTCTTTGTTCTACTACAATTTTACTATGATTACCACCTATTAGAGATTTCTTGTTTTTTTTGTCTTGCAGTTTCTCTGGGTAACGTATTTCAAAGCCACTGACCCCTATGCTGTTGTATTCTTTTTTACTTTCCAGAAAATTTTGAATAAATACATTGGAATCCCTTCCAGGGAATAACTCATCCAGTTCATCGATTGTGCTAAGTCTTTTTCTGGTATCCACATGCAATAAATCTTTCTCCTTGTCATTCATATTTCTCAGAATGACTTTTTGCCCTGGTGGGTCAGCAAACGTGAAGCCTGTTTCAGACTCTTTCAAGCCACAGGTATGACTTTTGCTCATCTGCTCAATGGTTTGAGGAATGAAGGCCTCTGCACCCAGTCCATCTTTTTTGTTTGACTTGTGATCGTGCTTTCTTAGCTGCAGTTGCATAGAACTGCACTCTTGGTTTCCAATCCCTTCATGCTTTACAGTTGGTTTTTTGTTGCGCCGAAGCACAAAAACAAGAAGACAAAAAGCAACAAACACTGTTAAAATCAGCACAACCAAGATGCTTAAGATTAGGATGGACAATGGAACTGGGCCACCAGGAGGACTCCGGACTGGTCCCGGTGGTGTTGTAAAAATAATAGCGGGCATGGGACTAGTGAACAGAGCAGATGGCTTGTTTAAAAGTTTAGGGCAGAGAATCTCATTTTTCAGAGACTTAAGTTCTATGTTAGCAAACTGCACAGGTGTTTCACATTTCAATTCCTTCACCACAATACCGTCATTTAGCTTTTCAAGCCACAGTTTTAAAGCAACTAAATCACAAGTGCAGTCCCATGGATTACCTTCCAAATCTATTTGTGTAAGAGATTTTAGCTGATCAAGAACACCACTTACAGGTAAATACATGAAGTGATTGTTCCTCAGATTCAGTCTAGCAAGTGGTGCGCCAGCAAAAATATACGCTGGCAAGCTTCGCAGAAGATTGTTGTTCAGGTAGAGCAACTGCAAATTTGGCATTAAGTCAAAGGTGCCTGCTAGGATTTCTTTGATAACATTGTATTCCAAATACAGATACTGCAAGTTGTGGAGGCCAGCAAACATTTCTGGGCTCAGACGCTCTATCTGATTGCCATTCAGATACAATCTCCGTAAATTTGTAAGGTTGCGGAAAACATCTCCTTTGATCACTGAAATCCGATTGCTGCCTAAATGTAGCAAATCCAGCCCCTCAAACTCAGCGAAATCTGTAGTATCCACATCCTTAATATAATTGCCATTTACATGCAGTTTCTTGGCATTTAAAGGTTTTGGTACGAGTTCAGCCATCGATTCTATATTTCTTTCTTGGCAATTTACACTTAATCCCAAATCTGAAGGATGAGTTTTGCAAACACAAGGGACCGGGCAAGGAGTTAAAGGAGGCACCCTGGTCTGGTAAGATACGATCTGACTGAGATTGCGATTAGACAGTGCTTTGCCTGCTACTATCCCCGAGATCTTCGAAGGGTTTGTAGTCTTTGGAGGCTTTGTGACTAATCTGTGCACTGATGTTTGAGTGGTGTGGCCATTGGGTGTGCTGTAACCGGGCTCCAGCTGCGAGGGAGGCAGGATGCGCACATCAAAATCACTCCCTGTCCCCATGGAGCACAGCTCCTGCTTATTGGTTTCTTTCAGCAGCCTTCCGTACAAGTCACTGGGTGTTTCACAGATAGCCTCTCCAATGTAGATGTTGTAGGGCATGTTCTCCAGCCACGCTTTCAAAGGCAACAAATCACAAGTACAATTCCAGGGGTTGTCTTCTAGCTGCAATTCAACAATTCGCCCGATGTGTTCCAGAACTCCAATGTATGGAAGCTTCTGTATTCGATTCCCCCGTATATCCAGATGGGTTAGAGAAGCAAATCGAAAAATATTATCGGGAAGGAATGAAATCAGATTGTCATTAAGTATCAGGACTTTCAGCTTGTGAAGCTTATTGAAGGCTCCCCGTTCAATAAACTTGATTAAATTGTAGTCAGCTTGGAGATACTCCAAGTTCTCTATGCCAAGGAAAGTGTCAGCCCGGAGAATCTTTAATTCGTTGTTGTTCAAGTGCAACTGTTTTAATGCACTAAGACCCATAAAGGCCCCTCCCTCAATGTTCTGCAACTTATTATTACCCAGTTGCAAGGACACTGCATGTGTAAAATTAAGAAAGGAATTTGGATATAGAATAATTAGCAGGTTGTTTTGAAAGTTGAGGTGGTAAAAATTAGACCATGGTGGTTTAAGCTGATTTGGTCTGTAGACTGCAACCTTCTCACAGTTGACATAGAGTACATTCTCAACTGACACACAGGAGCAAACATTGCAAATTTCCACAGATATATCAGCATCTGCAGTTGTAGAAGAAACTGGAGATGACAGAACCAGAAAGAGCCACAGAATCATCTTCTTATGATCAGCAAGCAACCTTAGGCTCCTGAACAAAGATAAAGTATCTGAAGAAGAAAGAAGGAAAGAAAAAAGAAAACGTTTTTCAGCTGACATTGTTCCAAAACGTCATTTGGGTTAAAAATTGCATACCACCGAGCTACTGTACCTGCCAAGGATTATAGATAAACTATAGAACTGAATTTAAAATAACGTGAAAGACTCTAACAACCAAACAAATGCACAGGAGCTAGGATGATTTCAAACACGGAATGTAAATTTCTGTAGACAAACACAAATAACTCTCAGGTCTGTCAAATGTATTTCTCTCTCTTGTACATGCCAAGCATGCATAACTAACAAAGTAAAATAACCAAAGGAGATTCCAATTTTATGCATATTTACTCTCCTCAATCCCGCTCTGCTCATATGTTGCTGTGCATTTCAGGGATATTAAACACAAATGCTGATGTTATGCATGCCCAAACATCTGGGCTGGGATAGCACAATACAGAAAGGATGGAGATGCTGACACAAAAAGCAATGCCAATGCTCAGTATATGCATCAAAAGCATCAACAGATACAGATATATCACTGTGATAAAGATATTCACTCAAGGGCTACATAGGCATGCACATACATTGTTTCTGTCACTTCTGATACCTAGTTTAAATAAATAGGTGGTAAACTGACTGCAGAAATACAACTATGCACAGAACAAGATCAGTTCTGGGTGACCAATGGAAGCACACAGACATGGAAGAAGCATGCACAAGCACACAGCCCCATCCCCAGGAATAACAATACACTGACTCGCAGGGCAAAACAAAGTCACAATTCGCCAGCCTGACACTATCGAAACCTGAGAACTGTTTTTTTCCCTAAAACATTATGTAATTTGCTCTTATTCCTGCATTGGTAAGAACCCTTTGCATACAGTCAGGCCAGCTGAGCTGCCATTTTTTACGCAGAACTCGAGCCACAGCATTTCCTCTGAGTTATAAGGTAGCTTTTTTTCCCTTTTTTTAACAAATCAGTCAATAATCAATACACTGCACACACACACACACATCCCATCTTCCCATTACCCCCATTTCCCAACTTGTCCCTTTCATTTCCTGCTGTGGGATGCCACTGAGTTGGCAGGAGGGAGCCAGAATGAAAAGTGGAGAAAAGCAGGAGCCAGCTGGAGGGAGGAGAACCGGGCTGGAGGGAGACGCGAGGGGACAGTGTGCCGGGGGACCTGGAAGGGAGGGCAGAGGAGGGATGAGGAAAGACCGCAGGACAGAAGGACAAGAGGGAGAGAGGGAAAGCACAGAGGAGACAAGGAAGGATGAGAGGAAGGGATGGCTGAAGGGGTCAAGGAGGCCGCTTATCACGAGCACGGGGAGAAGGGGGAGCGGAGCAGCGGCTGCCGATGCCCGCAGGCTCCCGACCCCGGCCGAGGCGAGCGCCCCCCCAGGGGCGGCCCGGTCCCCCCGCGCCCCCTCCGCTCCCCCTCCCTCCCCCTGGCAGGCGCCGTCCTCCCGTATCCCTGCCTCGCCCACGCTCGAGTCCCCTCTTCTTCCTCAGCCCCGGGGCCCCGGCCGGTGCCGAGCGGGCAGGCTGCGGGTGCTGCGCGGGGCTGGCGGCGGGGCGGCGAGCCCGGCCAGCAGTGCCGGCACTACCGCAATTTTTTGCCGCATCCGGCTCGGCTGGTGCCGGCTCCCCTCTGCCGTGGGCGCCCCGTCGCCCTCTGGCTCCCGGCGGGGGAGGGCGGCAGGGGCACGGGCGCGCTCGCACGGCGCGCACATCCCGGCCGGGAGCGGGCACATCGCGGCGGAGCAGCCCCGCATCCCCTGCACCGTCCCTTCTCAACGAGGCACGACCGTGCT